>PVKP010035022.1:0-23689 GCA_004027715.1 Plecturocebus donacophilus | reverse complement strand
AAAGTTGCAGTGAGCCAAGATCAAGCCACTGCACTCCAGCCTAGGCGACAGAACAAGACTCCGTCTCAAAAAATAAAAAAAACTACACATTTGAAACAACCGAAAATTTAAACAGTGACTGTATATTTAAGAACATTAAAGAACTGTTGTTCATTTTCCTCAGGTGTTATAATAGTATGGTAGTTACTAAAATATGTATAGATGAAATTATCTGATGTCTAGATTTGCTTCCCAACACTACAGAAAGGGGGAAGTGAATGGAAGAAGATTCAGTAACAAGACTAGCCAAGAATTGATAACTGTTAAAGCTAGGTAGCAGACATATAGGAATCTACTATTCTATTATATTTTTGTACATATTTAATTTTCTAAAACAGAAAAATCTTGTAAATGTATCCTTTACCTCTAACATAAAAGAATATGTTTCATTTAACAAACGTGTTATCTTCACTTACATGATTCTGAAGGCTGGCACGGTGGCTGACACCTGTAATCCCAGCAAATTGGCAAGCCAACACGAGAGGATTGCTTGAGACCAGGAGTTCGAGACCAGCATGGGCAATGTAGCAAGATCCCCGTCTCCACAAAAAAAAAATAAAAAATTAGCCAGACGTGGTAGTACATACCTGTAGTCCCAACTACTTGGGTGGCTGAGGTGGAAGGATCACTTGAGCCCCAAAGGTTGAGGCTGTAGTGAGTCATGATTATACCACTGCGCTCCAGCCTGGACAACACAGCAAAATCCCGCCTCAAAAACAATTTTAAAAAGTAAAAAACTCATCTGAGGTTGGGTGTGGTGGCTCACACCTGTAATTCCAGCACTCTGGGAGGCCAAGGTAGGAGGACTGCTTGAGCCCAGGAGTTTGAGGCCATCCTGGACAATGTAGGGAGACCCCATCTCTACAAAAAAAAAAAAAAAAAAAAAATAGCCAAGCATGGTGGCATGTGCCTGTGGTCTCAGATATTTGGGAGGCTGAGGTGGGAGGATCGCCTAAGCCTGGGAGGTTGAGGCTACAATAAGCCATAACTGCACCACTACACTATAGCCTGGGTGACAAAGTGAGATGTTGTCTCTAGGACAACATGTCTCTAGGGAAAAAAATTCATCTGTACTCTGAAAAAATTATAGACCAGGTGCAGTGGCTCATGCTTGTAATCCCAGCACTTTGGGAGACCGAGGTGGGCAAATCACTTGAGGTCAGGAGTTTAAGATCAGCCTGACCAACATGGAGAAACCCTGTCTCTATTAAAAATACAAAATCAGCAGACATGGTGGCACATGCCTGTAATCCCAGCTACTTGGAAGGCTGAGGCAGGAGAATCGCTTGAACCCAGGAGGCGGTGCAGTAGTTTCGGTGAGCTGAGATTGCCCCATTGCACTTCAGCCCGGGCAACAAGAGCAAAACTCCATCTCAAAAAAAAAAAAAAGTTATATTAGAATATTGACATTCCTTTTCTTTGTACTTATACCACACATTTAATGTCCTTTATCTGTTGTTTGATGATTTGTTGTTGAAATGTCATTTCAGAGAACACTTTACTAAAACTTAAATATGCTGTCCATTTAAGATGATGATGTCACTAGATCAATCATCCAAGAAAGAAGAAATTAAGAGTTTTTTTCCTCCAATGGTTAAAAGAATGAACTGTGTATTTACCCAGATTCTCCTACTGTATACCTCACTTTATAGGTCAATGGCATAACTGTCAAGATAGTGTATTTGTGTTAATGGTAGGAGATGTTACCATAATACAAATGGAAGTTGAAAACAAAAATCTAGCTAGATGTTAAGACCTAGCCAGCAATAACCAGTCAGACATAACACAATATATACCAGCAATCTCTGTATTTGGAGTAAGTTTCTCAGCTTCTCTTCTTGAAGCTTTACTACCAGTATGTGGTGAAAATCAGAAGTGTTCCTATGAGACAGAAGGAGAGGTCAGTATAGCTATAAGAAAAGACGTTCTGGCCGGGCGTAGTGGCTCATGCCTGTAATCCCAGCACCTTGGGAGGCCAAGGTGGGCAGATCACGAGGTCAAGAGATTGAAACCATCCTGGCCAACATGGTGAAACCCCCTCTCTACTAAAAAATACAAAAATTAGCTGAGCATGGTGGTGGCGCGCCTGTAGTCCCAGCTACTAGGGAGGCTAAGGCAGGAGAATTGCTTGAACCTGGGAGGCGGAGGTTGCAGTGAGCTGAGATCACACCACTGCACTCTAGCCTGGCACCTGGTGACAAAGCAAGACTCTGTCTCAAAAAAAAAAAAAAAAGAAACAAAGAAAGAAAGAAAATATGTTCTGCCTCTATAAGAAAACTCATTCTGTATTCTAGATAACCAACTGTAAAACATTTGTTTCCTCTGATTTTAGAATTTATGTTTTTAAGAACATTAGAAAATGTAGGGAATTTCAAAAAGAATTGCTCAGTTTTACTATCTACATAGAAAAATCACTGTCAACATAATGGCACACTTTTCAGTCCTTCTTTTCTTATTGATTTGCAAGAGTCTGGAATATGCTTAATAAACTTTAATCCTCTATTATATAATATATACATCTTTTCCCACTACACATTTAAAAATTTTTTAACTTGGTTCTAAGAACTGTTCTGGGGATTCTGATTAAATTTACACTGAACATATAGATTTTGGGAAGAGTTACATATTTAAAACCCCCAAATCTTCCAATCTAGGAACAAAATATTATCTCTTCTACATTTATTGAAGACTTCTGGGTGTCTTTTTGGATTCACTCCTTGGGGTGTTTTATTATTTTGAATCAGATGTAATCTTTCCTATACTGCATATAGAAAAATTGAATTTTTAATTATAAACGTGTAATCAGCCCCTTTTCTGCTACAGTTTTTCAGTTGACTTTGCCAATTTTTCCTAATTCTAATTGTACTGGTTAGCACTTCAAGAATGTTGAACAGAGCTGGGAGCAGTGGCTCACACCTGTAATCCCAGCACCTTGGGAGGCCAAAGTGGGAGGATCACAAGGTCAAGCATTTGAGACCAACCTGGCCAACATAGTGAAATCCCATCTCTACTAAAAATACAAAAATTAGCCAGATGTAGTGATACGGGCCTATAGTCTCAGCTAATCGGGAGGCTGAGGCAGGAGAATCGTTTGAACCCAGGAGGTGGAGGTTGCAGTGAGCTGAGACTACACCATTGCACTCCAGCCTGGGCAACAGAAGGCTTGTCTCGGGGGGGAAAAAAAAGTGCTGAATACATAGTACACAGTTCAGAAATAAGTCTGAAAGTCTTTAAAAAAAAAAAAATTGGGTGTTTTTTTTTTTTTGCCCTGGGAGTCTATTGGAAAGGGAATGCTACATGGATGTGTCTTGGCGTGAGACAGTGCTATTCTGTGGGTGCTATAACAGCTTCCGGTAGAGCCTGGGTGTTGATGTCCTGCCCCTGACGCCATGCAGCGTCTGAAGCCCAGCGAGCTCAGGAGGTGTCTGGAGGAATTTCAGCATTTGCTACAGTAATCTCATCTGCCCGCCAAGACAGTAATGCAAGTGGCTAAGAGGGCAAGCATTTGACTTCCACCTGAAGTAAATCGAATATTGTAAATAAGAAATTTGTCATACAAAATCACAACTGAACTAATGTATGATATGTCTGGCAAATATGGAACTAATCATCAAATCAGAGTGGGGAACACACCTGAAACTAGAAGAACAGCTTATGTGGTCTATGAAGAAATCTTTGTTGCCAAGAATGCCTGTGATCACCTATTGGGAGTCAATGTTTGTAACAGATAACTTGTGGTTTTGTACTACAGTGCCAACCAGGCATTTCAGAAGATTGACACAAAGAAGGAGGAGGAACAGTTGAAGCTTCTCAAGGAGAAATATGGCATCAACACAGATCCACCAAAAGAAATGTTTTCTACATTTTTTTTTGAGGCGGGGCACAGTGGCTCACTTCTATAATCCTAGCACTTTGGGAGGCGGAGGCGGGTGGATCTGCTGAGGTCAGGAGTTCAAGACCAGCCTGGCCAACATGGTGAAACCCCGTTTCTACTAAAAATACAAAAAATTAGCCAGGCATGGTGGCACGCACCTGTAATCCTAGCTACTCAGGAGGCTGAGGCAGGAGAATCACTTTAACCTGGGAGGTGGAGGTTGCAGTGAGGCAAGATTGTGCCATTGCACTCCAGCTTGGGCAACAAGAGCATAACTTCATCTCAAAAATAAAATAAAATAAAATAATAAAATAAAGCAAGGCATACATGTACAAAATAAAAAGCAACTGTAATCCTACTCCTTAAGTAAACACCATTAAAATTTTGTTTTGTGTCCAGGCATGGTCGCTCATGCCTGTAATCCCAGCACTTTGGGAGGCCAAGGCCAGCGGATTACAAGGTCAAAAGATTGAGACCATCCTGGCCAACATGGTGAAACCTGTCTCTACTAAAAAATACAAAAATTAGCTGGACATGGTGGTGCGCGCCTGTAGTCCCAGCTATTTGGGAGGCTGAGGGAGGAGAATTGCTTGAACCTGGGAGGCGGAGGTTGTAGTGAGCCTAGATCGCACCACTGCACTCCAGCCTGGCGCCTAGCAACAGAGCGAGACTCTGTCTCAAAAAAAAAAAAAATTTTGTTTTGTTTCCGTATATTCTTCTTTCAAGGCAAACACATAAATATACATATATTTTACCCACATTAAGGAAAAAAAAAAAGCAAAAACGGCCAGGAATGGTGGCTCACACCTATAATCGCAACACTTTGCAAGGCTGAGGCAGGAATATCACTTGAATCCAGGAGTTCAACATCGGCCCCAATCATGCGGCAAAACCTCATCTTTGGAAAAAATATAAAAATTAGCTGGGCATGGCAGTACACAACTGTAAGGCCCAGCTACTAGGAAGAATAGCTTGAGCCTAGGAGGTGGAGGCTGCAGTTAAGTGGTGATTGTACTTCTGCATTCCAGTCCCGTCTCAAAATAAACAAACAAAAAACCCACAGTGGAGGCTAGGCAAGGTGGCTCATACCTATAATGCCAGCACTTTGGGAAGCCAAGGCAGGAAGAATGCCTAAGGCCAGGAATTCAAGACCAGCCTAGGCAACATAGTCAGACCCCATTTCTACCAAAAAAAGCAAAAACAAAACACACACATAAGATTATTCTATTCATACTACTTTGTAACAAACTTTTTTTTTTCTTTATTTTGTTTTTTCTTTTTCTTTTTCTCCTTTTTAGAAAGAAGAATAAAAGAAAGAAAGAGAAAGGGGAAGGGGGAGTTTTTTAAAGAGAAAGAAGAATAAAAGAGAGAGAGAAAGAGAAAGGACGAGAGAAAACGAGACTCTAGCTCTATTGCTCAGGATTTCATTTAAATCTGTGAAATGCTATCCAATTACTAAGAAGTGATTTATTTCCTATTATGTGGTCACTTTTAGAATAGGTGTGATATAATATTGAAAAAAAATATATGTTTTGTAGATATGGGGTGGTGAGTTCTGTAAATATTTATTAAATTTGCTTGTTTCAGGACTGAGTTCAAATTGTAGATGTCCTTGTTAATTTTCTGTCTTGTTAATCTAACAATATAGTGTTAAAGTCTCCCGCAATCATTGTGCAGGAGTCTAAGTCTCTATAAAAGTCGTTAAAAACTTGGCTTATGTATCTGGGTGCTCCTGTATTGGGTGCATATGCATTTAGAATCGTTAGCTCTTATTGTTACTTTGATATTTCCACCATTATGTAATGTCTTTCTTTGTCTCTATTAGTCTTTGTTGCTAATATAGTCTATTTTATCAAGGATGAAAATTGCAACTCCTGTTTTTTTTGGGTTTTTTTTTTTTGCTCTCCAATTAGGTTGGTGAATCTTCCTCCATCCCTTTATGTTGAGTCTTTTTGTGTCCTTGCCTATAAGAAAGGTCTGAATACAGCGTACCGATGGGTTTTAACTTTTTATTCAGTTTGTCTAACTGTATGTTTTGATTGAGGCATTTAATCCATTTAAGTTTAGGATTAATATTGATATATGTGAGTTTAATACTGTTATTTAATGCTAACTGTCTGTTTGCCTGTTAGTTGATGTAGCTTCTTCATTATCGTAATATTCTTTATTTTTTGGTAAGTTTTTGGGATAACTGATGCTGGTTGTTCCTTTCTGTGTATAGTACTTCTTTCAGAAGTTGTTGTAAAACAGGCCTGGTGGTGATGAAATCTCTGAGTTCTTGCTTGTTCACAAAAAAATTTATTTTTTCTTCACTTGTAAAACTTAGTTTGGCTGGATATGAAATTCTGAGTTGAAAGTTTTTTTTTTTTAAGGATGTTAAATATTAATCCCCACTCTCTTCTGGCTTGCAGAGTTTCTATTGAGAGATCTGCTGTGAGTCTGATAGGCTTCCCTTTATGGGTAACCTGGCCTTTCTCTCTGGCTGCCCTTAGTATTTTCTCCTTTATTTCAATCTGAGTAAGTCTGACGATTATGTGTCTTGGGGTTGCTCTTCTTGAGGAATATCTTTGTGGGGTTCTCTGTATTGCCTGGAGTTGAGTATTGTCGTGCCTTACTAGTTTAGGAAAATTTTACTGGATTAATAACCTGAAGAATATTTTCCAGTTTGGATTCATTCTCTTCATCACATTCAGGTACACCTATTAAGCGTAAATTAGGTCTTTTCACATAGTCCCATATTTCTTGGAGACTTTGCTCATTCTTTTTTACCCTTTTTTCTTTGATCTTATCTTCTCATTTCATTTCATTAAGTTGGTCTTCGACCTCTGATATCCTTTCTTCTGCTTGATCAATTCGACTGTTAAAACTTGTGCATATTTCACGGATTTCTCGTATTGTGTTTTTCAGCTCCATTAATTCGTTTATATTCCTCTCTAAATTGTCCACTCTCGTTAGCATTTAGTCAAACCTTTTTTCAAAGTTGTTAGTTTCTTTGCATTGGGTTAGAACATGTTCTTTTAACTCACAGAAGTTTCTTATTATCCACCTTCTGAAGCCCGATTCTGTTAATTCTTCGCACTAATTTTCCATCAGGCCTTGTTCCATTGCTGATGAGGAACTGCCATCCTCTGTAGAAGGAGAGGCATTCTGATTTTGAATGTTCTCAGTTTTTTTATGCTAGCTTCTTCCCATCTTCGTGGATTTATCCACCTGTCGTCTTTGTAATTACCAACCTTCAAATTAGGTCTCTGAGTGGACGTCCAGCTTGTTGATTCCCAGCTCCGGAATCTATGTAATTTTCACTGCGGCAACCCACAATGCCGGCTAAAACAGTGGCATTAAGATTCGTGGTGCTTTTCTGCCCGGGGGTGTTTGGTCTGGTTTCCCTCTTCAGTCCCTTTTTCAATCAGCTGAATGGGCTGCTCTGCCTTCCCAGAGCTCCAAACATCATCCAAAAGGAGACCGAGTCCCGTTTACTCTGTACCAAGAGCCGCTGCGCCGAGGCACTGGCAAAACAGCTGCGCCAGCCAAAAGGGTTGTGCTGGCAACCTGAAGGGGTCCTCCGCTGGGAATCTCCTGGTCCGTGGGCAACAAAAATTCGTCTGGAAGTGTGGCGTCCACTCACTCTCTGCGCTTTCACTGGGAGCTGCAATCCTGAGCTGCTAGTAATCGGCCATCTTGGATCTGTAACAAACTTTTTATTCTCCCTACTTGCTCTATGTTCTGGCATCTCTACTCCAGTATATATAGAATACTTACTCTTTATAAATGCACTATGACATTCCATTCCTGATTAGCATACGGTTGTTTTCAACTTTGCCATCAGAAACAATGCTGTTTATGAACAAACATTGAATATCCTTGAATAGGATTTTCCACATATTCAACAAGTATTCCTGGAGGAAAAATTCTTTAAATGGTATTGTTGGTTAAAGGGTATGAGTGATTTGAATTTTTCAACCATGACAATCTGATAGGTAAAGGCTGATATTATTTTAAAACTTTTTTTTTGAGACAGGGTCTCACTCTGTCACCCAGGCTAGAGTGCAGTGGTGCAATCTCAGCTCATTGCAACCATCATCTCCCAGGTTCAAGTGATTTTTCTGCCTCAACCTCCCGAGTGGCTGGGATTACATGCCACCACGCCCAGCTAATTTTTATATTTTTAGTAGAGATGGGGTTTCACCATGTTGTCCAGGCAGGTGTTGAACTTCTGACCTCAAAGTAATCCACCCATCTTGGCCTCCCAAAGTGTTGGGATTAGATACTTGAGCAACTGCACACCAGCCTGGGAGACACAGTGAGACTGTCTCAAAAAAAGAAAAAGTTTTTGTTTTTTTTTTTGAGACAGAGTCTCACTGTGTCTCCCAGGCTGGAGTGCTGTGGTGCGATCTCAGCTCATGCAACCTCTGCCTCCCGGGTTCAAGCTAATCTCCTGCCTCGGCCTTTCAAGTAGCTGGAATTACAGGCATAAGCCCATGCCCGGCTAATTTTTATAGTTTTAATAGAGATGGGTTTTCACCATGTTGACAGGGCTGGTCTGAAACTCCTGACCTCAGGTGATCCACCAGCCTCGGCCTCCCAAAGTGCTGGGATTACAGGCATGAGCCACCACACCTGGCTTATTTAAAATTTTTTTAATCAAAATATAATATTCATACAGAAGAGTACACAACTCATATTTTAAATGTGAAGCTTGATAAATTCTCACTTGTAATCAACATCCAGATCACAAAAAAGTATAACCAAAATCTCAGAAGCCTCACCTCTGTCCCTGTATCGTCACTACTGTGCAAGGATAGGGTCTCCTAACTTCCAACACCTAAATTTTGCCTGTTTTGAACTTCATATAAATGGGAATATATTATACACCCACAATTTCCAAACTGTGCACCAAGGTGCGGTGGGGCACTGCAAGATATTAATTTGAGAGAAACAACATTCAACATCTGCATTTGTTGCATCTGCAATTGTTGCAACTACTAGATTGGTATACTACATTGCTTTCAAAGACATCTTTATGAAGCTGTTTTCAGTGGTTGCTGTGATAACAGAGTAATATGTAAAAGTCAATATGAAACATAAGTTGAGGCTGGACGCAGTGGCTCATGCCTGTAATCCCAGTACTTTGGGAGGCCGAGGCAGGCAATCACTTGAGGTCAGGAGTCTGAAACCAGCCTAGCCCTGGTGAAACTCGGTCTCTACTGAAAATGTAAAAAATTAGCCAGGTGTATGGTGTGCACCTGTAATCCCAGCTACTGAGAAGGCTGAGGCAGAGGTTGCAGTGAGCAGAGATCATGCCACTGCTCTCCAGCCTGGGCGACAGAGTGAGACTCCAACTCAAAATAAAAAAAAAAGATGAGAGTGGTGGTATCTGGTCTGATTCCAAGGTTTGAGATGCTGTACACTGCCCAAGAAACAAACATCCCATTAGTTAATGTGGTTGTCTAAGAATGAAAGTTTTTTCTTTCAATTCTTGTGCGTTTTAAAAAACAGATCTTAAGTTGTTAGGATATAAACAATATGAAGTTTTTTTGGATCTCACTACTTAATTAACAGAACTGTCAGGTATTTCTTTTAGCCTGGGGTTGCCATGAATCAAGTGTTACAAAGTAAGGAAGTTTAGGAACCTCTGGTATATATTCCTGTGACTGGTTTATTTCACTCAGTATCATTTGCAAGAGTTATTCATATTATTTCATGTAGTTGTTGTTCATTCATTTTCACTGTAAAATATTCTACTATATGATTATCCCGCTATTTATTAATATTAATTCTTCTATTGATGGGAATTTGGACAATTTCCACTTTGGGGCTATTATGAATAGTGGTGCTATGAACATTCATAAGCATATATATCTTGAAGTAGCATTACTGGCTTACAGCGTGTGTTTATGTTCAGTTTTAGTAGATAATGCCACTTTTCCAAAATGGTATTATCAACTTAGATTCCCACTAACAATGTATGAGAGTTTTTTATTTTTCCATATCCTTGTTTACATTTTCATTTTGTCACTGTGACGGGTGTACAGTAAAACAGTACTTCTCTGAAGAGAAAACAAGATTGAGCTGCTTTCTAAATGTTTGACTAGCCCTTTGAGTATTCTCTTTTGGGATGCCTATTTAAGTTCTCTTCATTAAAAACAAAACAAAACAAAAAACAAAAACAACCAAAAAAAAAAAAAACCTAAGTATTCTTCTCTGCTATTTTTTTTTAAAGACATAGTCTCACTGTGTCGCCAGCCCGGAGTCCAATAGAGCAATCTCAGCTCACTGCAACCTCCACCTCCCAGGTTCAAGCAATTCTCCTGCCTCAGCCTCCCAAGTAGTTGGGATTACAAATGCCTGCCACCATGTCTGGTAAATTTTTTTTATTTTTAGTGGAGATGGGGTTTCACCATGTTGGCCAGACTTGTCTCAAACTCCTGACCTCAGGTGATCCACCTGTCTCAGTCTCCCAAAGTGATGGGATTACAGGTGTGAGCCACTGTGCCTGGCTTCTTCTCTGCTATTAATGTATAATTCTTTAGGTGTACGACGAGTCCTTTGTCAGATACAGGTACTGCAAATATCTTCTCCCACTTTGTGGCTTCATTTTTCACTTGCTTAATGCTATCTTTTGATGAGATGTTCTTGATCTTAATATAGCACCAATTTTTCACACTTTATATTTACGTACTTTGAGATCCTAATTAATCTTTGCTGACATAAAGAAATTTTTTTCTAAAAAGCGGTTTTGTTTTTACACATTTAGATGAGCAATTTAGCTGGAAATTACTTTTGTGTGTGGTGTGAGGTAAAGTCAAGATACTTTCTTCCCTGATACAGAAATTAATTGACCAATACTATTAATTTGACTTTCCTTTCCCTATCATAGTGCTGTATCACCTTTATCATAATGTTGGTGATAGCATATGTATCAGTCAGTTTCTGGACTGTCCATTTTGATCCATTGGTCTATCTGTCAATCCATGTGCCAGTATCATATTATCTTAACTGTTACAGCTAGGTAACAATTAAGTTTAATTCCTCCAGATTTCCTTTCTTCATCATCATGATTCCCTTGCATTTGGCTTAATCTTGCATTTGAATTTCTATTTCAGTTTAGTATCCATTAATGTTCATTGGCCATTCATATTTCCTCTTCTGTAAGCTGGCTGTTCAGGTTTTCGGGACATGAATTAGTTGCCTTAGCTGCCTTTCTCAAACTGATTAGAATGAGATCTTTCTGTATTAGAAAACATGCCCTTCATCTGTCAAATCCTGTCATTTGCAAAGTGTTTTTTTAAAGTGTGCTAACAATTTTTTTTTTTTTTTTTTGAGACAGTCTCATTCTGTCTGCAGTACAATAGCATAATCTTGGCTCACAGCAACCTCTGCATCCTGGGCTCAAGCAATCCTCCCACCACAGCCTCCCAAGTAACTGGAACTACAGGTGTATGCCACCATGCCTGGCTAATTTTTTATTATTTTTTGGTAGAGACAGCATTTTGCCATGTTACCTAGGCTAGTCTTGAACTCCTAGGGTTGGGCAATCTGCCTGCCTCAGCCTCTCCAAGTGCTGGGATTACAGGCATGAGCTACCATCCCCATCCTGTGCGTGTTTGAGGGAGACAGAGTCTCACTCCGCCAGGCTGATAGTGGAGTGAAAAGATCACCACTCACTGTAGCCTTGAACCTCCCGGGCCTAAGTGATCTCCTGAGTAGCTGGGACCATGGACGCATGCACCATGCCTGGCTAAGTTTTAACTTTTTTGTAGAGACAGGGTCTCCCTATGTTGCCTAGGCAGGTGTAGAACTCTTAGCTTCAAGCTATTCTCCCAGCTTGACCTCCCAAAGTTCTCAGATTACAGGAGTGAGCCACTGCTCCTAGCTCTCTACTTTTTAATGCATTCCAACACATCAATTTCTTTTTTTCCTTCTGGGTTTCGGTTTCATTCTTAGAAAAGCCTTCTTCATGCCAAGATGGCATTCCAGTGTTGGCAAGATGATAAGACAAGAGGTAAAGATAGATTTTAACATTATTTTTACATTACTTTTTTTTCCTTTGAGACAAGTTCTCACTGTGTTGCCCAGGCTAGCGTGTGATGGCACAATCACAGTTCATTGAGTGGCCTTGACTTTCCAAGCTTCAAATGATCCTTCCACCTCAACCTCCCAAGCAACTGGGACCACAGACATGCACCACCACGTCTGAATAATTTTTTTTTTGTAAGGACAGTGTCTCACTATGTTTCCCAGGCTAGTGTTGAACTCTTAGGCTCAAGCAGTTCTCCTGTCTTGGTCTCCCAAAGTGCTGGGATTACAGGTATGAGCCACTGCTCCTGGCCACTTATTTTCATAGTGTTTGACATTTTCATAATTTGCACATTACCTTAAAAATAATGTTTTAGGCCAGGCACAGTGACTCACACCTGTAATCCTAGTACTTTGGGGGGCTGAGGCAGGAAGACTGCTTGCTAGGGTTCAAGACCAGTTTGGGGAACTAAGTGAGATATGTCTCCATGAAAAAAAATTGTTAAAGGTATTTTTTGTTGTTATCTCCTACAAGGAGAAAAAAAATTTTTTAATTAACTAGGTGTGATGGCATACACCTGCAGTTCTAGCTACTCGGGAGGATGAGGCTGGAGGATCACTTGGGGCCAGGAGTTCAAGGCTGCAGTAAGCTATGATTATGCCACTGCACTACAGCCTGGAAGACAGAGGGAGGCCTTGTCTCTTAAAAAAGAAAGAAAAACAATTTCTCTAAAGAAGAAATTTCGGTCATTTCCCATTCCAAAATATTGACCCAATAATTTATTCTGATCTTTTTATAATTTCAGTAGCCAAATCTCATCTTTTTTTTTGTTTTGAGACAAGGTCTCACCCTGTCACCCAGGCTAGAGTATGGTGGTGCAATGACAGCTCACTGCAACCTCAGCCTCCTGGGCTCAAGCAATCCAACTGCCTCAGGCTCCTGAGTAGCTGAGAATACAGACATGCACCACCACACACAGCTAATTTTTTCTTTTTTGTAGAGATGGGATCTCACTATGTTACCCAGGCTGGTCTCAAACTCCTGGACTCAAGCAAAATCCTCCCACCATGGCCTCCAAAGTGCTGAGGTTACAGACAGGAGCCACCATGCTTGGCCATCAGTGAATTTTTTAAAATTCTCAGAAAACTGAATGTTGGTTCAAGCTGTATATAGCTATACAAATACAGAGAAAAAGAAATAAATTAACTCTGATCCTAAATCAGAACCTAATTAGTATGGTTTTCAGCATGATATTTATTCTTTCTTTTCAGCATGATACTTTAAATAATGTTTTAAAAAATCATTAAGGAGGCTGGGTGCAGTGGCTCACTCCTGTAATCCTAGCACTTTGGGAAGCGAAGGCCGGCAGAACACCTGAGGTCAAGAGTTCAAGACCAGCCTAGCTAACATGGTGAAACCCCCATCTCTACTAAAAGTGCAAAAATTAGCTGGGTGTGGTGGCAGGTGCCTGTAATACCGGCTACTCGGGAGGCTGAGGCAGGAGAATCACTTGAACCTGGGAGGCAGAGGCTGCAGTGAGCCGAGATTGTGCCATTGCACTACAGCCTGGGCAACAGAGCAAGACTGTTTTTAAAAAAAATTAAGATTGTGAACATAATAAATAGAACACATTACTGAAACACTTCACCTAGCTAAAGCTTAACTGTATGGTATACTTTGTATTTGGAACAAAACACAAAATAGACCTTCAGTAGTTAAAATAAAAAGATCATAAACTCCATTTTATTAAAGAGATGGAGTCTCACCACATTGCCCCGTCCAGTCTTGAACTCTTGGATTTAAGAGACCTTCCTGGCTCAGCCTCCCAAACTGCTGGGATTATAGGTGTGAGCTATCATGCCTGACCATAAACTTCATTCTTTAGAATAAGAATGCAGCCCTCTGTCTATTTTCTTTCACTTTGTATAGAGTTCTACAATTTGTTTTTAAAGAGACGAGGTCTCACTGTGTTGCCCAGCTGAAGTGCAGTATTCACAGGCACAATGACAGCTAGCACACTACAACCTCCAACTTATGGGCTCAAACCATCCTCCTGCCTCAGATTGCTGGGTAGCTAGGATGGGACTACAGGCATGTATCACTGCATCTGGCTTACAGTTCTTTCACTTCATCTTATCCGCTTTTATACCAAAATGGTTGGAGAGAAAACTTTCAGAATCCAAGCCACTACAATCACATGCCACCTAACATTTTGGTCAACAACCAATTGCATATACAAAGGTGGTCCCATAAGATTATAATAGTACTGAAAAGTTCCTATTGCCTAGTGACATTGCAGTCCAATTATTTTTTAACAGTAATTTAGAGTAGTCTAAGTATACACTGTTTATAACATCTACAGTGGTGTACAGTGATGTCCTAGGCCTTCACATTCACTCACCACCTACTCACTGACTTACTAAAGCAACTTTCAGTCCTAAAAGCTCCATTTATGTTAAGTGCCCCATACAGGTGTACCATTTCTTATCTTTTATACTGTATTTGTACTGTACCTTTTCTATGTTTAGATCAAGCTTGCCCAACTCACAGCCAGCGGACCACATGTGGCCCAGGACAGCTTTGAGTTACACTTTTTGTTTTTCCTTTTTATAAAGAATGGGGTCTCGCTATCTCACCCAGTCAGGTCTCAAACTCCTGAGCTCAAGCTATCTTCCTGCCTCTATCTCCAGAAGAGCTGTGATTACAGGCATGAGCCATCGCACCTGGCCCCGAGGACAACTTTGAATGCGACCCAACAGAAATTCATAAACTTTCTTAAAACATTATGAGATTTTTTTTTCCTTTTTTTCCCCCCTCAGCTTATCAGCTATCGTTAGTGTATTTTATGTGTGGCCCAAGACAATTTATCTTCTTCCAACATGGCCCAGGGAAGCCAAAAGATTGGACACCCCTGGTTTAGATACACACATACTTACTACTATGTTACAACTGCCTACAGTACTCTGTAAAGTAACAATGCTGTACGAGTTTGTAGCCTAACAGCAACAGGCTATCCCATATAACCTAGGTGTGCAGTAGACTATATCATTTAGGCTTGTGTAAGTATACTCTCTGACGTTCCCACAAGCATGAAATAGCCTAACAATGCATTTCTCAGAACGTATCCCTGTCATCAAGCAACAAATGACTGTATTTTGTAGAGTACTGATTTTTTATTGAACTGTCAATTATTTTACATATTTTTAGTGACCTTTCCTTCTCATAAATCTCAGTAGCCATTTCCAACTTCTGTTTAGACTTCCTATATAAAAGCTACCACTCCTACCACTCACCCTCAGCAAATGAACTCACCTCCTAATTCGTTACAATCATTCTTACAAACTTATCTATATTAATGAATTGTTTTGAGATAGGGTCTCCCTCTGTTGCCCAGGCTGGAGTGCAGTAGCACAATCAAAGTTTACTGCCTGCTCTGACCTCCTGGACTCAGACAATCCTCTCACCTCAGCCTCCAAGCAGCTGGGATGACAGGCATGCACCACCATACCTGGATAATTTTTTCTATTTTTTTTGTAGAGACAGGGTCTCACTATGTTGCCTAGGCTGGTCTTGAACTCCTGGGCTCAAGCGATCCTCCTACTTCAGCCTTCCAAGGTTGGGATTATAGGTGTGAGCCCCGCGCCTTTATATCTTTAATTATTTCCTTCTGATCTTAGAAGAAAAGTTCTTTCCCCAACTCCAATATAAGGATAATACCTTAATTTAGGTATGGTGAAGGAGGAAAGACCAAAAATGGGCAAGACTCATCAACTCATGGTCCTGCTCAGGGACCTTGCTCCATAACTTATTTCCCACCTCACTCGGATATTCAACCTCACTCTCTTGGTTTCTGCCGTTCAGTCAACAAATATATTCTAATATCTTCCATTCTTTACAAAAAAAAAAAAAAAGAAAGAAAAATACTTCGTCTTTTACCCTATTTATCAACTCCTCTCTCTCTTCCCTGCTTATGGAGCAGTCAGCATTCCTACTTCTTTACCTTCCATTCATTTCATAACCCCATCTCCTAAGGTTTTATGACCGTGACTTTATCTGAAGCTATTACAAAAATTACACAGTCATACTGTACTATACCAAACAAGCAGAATGGGGAAATTTATGATTCCACAAATACTACAATTTTGTCTATGACTATGCCTACTGATGGAAATTTGGGTTGCAAGAGAGATGTAGTGATGAGTTTCTCCTTGGCTTTAAAGTGGAGAAAAATGGAAACTGTAAATAGTAAAGCTTCCTAAAATTTTCACGAGTTGGGCAGAGGATTAGTGTATTATATTTATGTGTGCAATTATACTGCTTTAAAAAGTTTCTCCAGCCTGGGCAATATAGCAAGACCTCATCTATACTAAAAATAAATAAATAAATAAAAATCAGCTAGGTGTGGGTGGCATGAACCTGTAGTCCCAGCTACTCAGGAGGCTGACATGGGAAGACTGCTTAAACTCAGGGGTTCAAGGTTGCAGTGAGCTATGATCACCATTGCACTCCAGCCTGGGCAACAGAGCAAGATCTTGTCTCCACACAAAAAAAGTTTCTTATACTTATGTGTTAATACAGTGTTTAAAAGGAAGAAAAGCCAGGCGTGGCAGCACATGCCTGTAGTCTTGGCTACTCAGCAGGCTGAGGCAGGAGGACAGCTTGGGTCCAGGCGCTCAAGACCACCAGCCTGGGCAAAACAGCGAGACCCTCATCTCTCTTTTTTTTTTTAATTTTAATAAAAAGAATAATTTCTTCTTATATCTCCACTAAAGACTAGAATAGATTCCTGGGATTGACTTCCACTCTACTTCTATAGAAAGTAATAAAAAATTAGTGTTATAGTATCTTTCATGAAAATAATCTACTATCTTAAGATAGGTATCTAAATAAAAAAGCAAGGAACTCAGGAGCTAAATAGCAGGCTTAAGATCTTAATTAAATTACTTAACTTTCTCACCAATAAAGCAGGGTAATACTGTACTCTACTTCAGAAGTACAGTTTATTTCTGAAGATTAAACAAGATAACATATATAAAAGCACTTAACACAGTTACAGGCACATGTAATACTTCCTTCATCTTAGCACAGTGCCATACTCCCAATAAGCATACAACTATTAAAAAGTAAAAGTGTACCAAAAAGGAGCAATATTAGAACTGTGTGAACTATGTCAAACAGAAATTCTGACCAAAGCACCACCTGTTCATACTAACAATCTTTAAATGAAAAGCTTCAATTAGAGGTGAAAGTTACTAGAAGACATTCAAATATTTTGAGAGAATTCAACTAGTAAATATACTTTGATCACATTCCCAATAATTTCTTCTGAAGAGATTACATATGAGGTACAAGATTACATATGATTTAATAAAATGGACAGAGAGCACACACAAAGCTGCAGTCTCCCAGGCTGAGAAAGACAAATCTAATTTGTCCTTCCTGCAGAGGAATGTATCTTAAATGAACAAAATTTCCTTAGATATACACAGAAGAAAATCAATGTATCAAAGGGATTAAGAATAAAGGAAGCTTTTTTCCTAAATCCAAAATAATAATAATATGCATGACCTAAATGAATCTTCTCCAAGTATTTAGGGGGGAAACTCCACTTTAATTGTTGGAATTGGTGCTAACCAGTTGGATTTAGCAGAATGCAGCCCATTAACTGCTAATTCTGAAAATATATATATACATTCTAGGGGTGGAGAAAACAGGCAATCTTCCCAATAAAACAACTGCCATAAACTGTACCTACATAAGAACATACACATCTGTTAAAATATCAGTTTACAGTGTTAAAGCCAAATTACAGATCAAGAGGAAGTATTTAAGCTAAAAAATAAATTACGTTCTACTTCTGGTCACATTTTGCATGGGTGGCTACTGGAGACTACCAGTTATGGACGCAGACTCAAGACAAGAAGGACTGAATAATAAATCCAGTGTTCACATTCAAATGTGGGGGAGAGAAGAGGCAGGCTCTGAGTCCACAAAGTTCTCCACACTCTCAAAACAGTGCAAAAATAGTCCCCATCTAAGGACATTTACCCTTGAAACTCCTTGGAGAGTGGCTTGGAGACTTTCTGCTCAGATTTTTGAGAGGGAGCAATTTAAGAATGCTGCAAGATTGCAACTTTCAAACACAGGAACATAATCGAAAGTACTTTTTTGATCTCTCCCTGTTCTCTTCAAACAGTTCATCAGCACTCCCATCTTCATAAAATTCCTAATTCAACTGCAAGCATAAACCTCCTCCTCTCCCACAAAAAAATCAAAGCTTTAAAGAATATGCAAATAAAACACACAGATTATTTCCAATAATCCCTAACTCCTTTCCAATTGGGAAAAGAAAAGAGAAACGAAGGAACACGAGGCAAAAAACCAAAACACTAGGGGAAGGAAGGCGATGAGATGAGAAAGTAGGAAGGGGTCGGGGGAGGAGCAGGGAAAAAACTCTAGCTGATGCTGACACTTAATTGGAAGGGGAGGGTGGAAAATATCCTGAAGATACAGGCTAGAAGGAAAGGACTAGGTGGGACAGGGGCGCGATACAGGAAGTCCACGCAAAAGGCCTACCCAAGAGGGTCACCGTGTAGAAGGCAACACCAAAAGGGGCAAGACTCCTCAGGAAGATTATTTCAAGGCCCCAGAGCTTAAGAGACGGCATGGGGAAACAGGGTGCTTGTCCACTGGCAACGCGGACACCGCATCAGACGTTTTGCGAGGCAAGCCTAGTGCGAGGGGTGAGGGGTTAACTGCGGGGGTTCGCAGACGTGGAAGTGGGTGCGGACCCCGAGTTGCGGGAAGAGAGCAGACAGCAGGCCCACGGCGCATACCTTGTAGTAAACATCGAACTGGATGTTCTCGGGCAAGGAGCGGATGTCTCGGCGGGAGCGGATGTAGTTGTCCACCACAGCGGAGATGGCGGTGTTATAGAGAGTCTCTGGGATCCACTCTAGTTCCACGGCCGCCATCTTCCTTCCCTCCTCCTCCGCCTCCTCCGCCTCCTCCTCCCGAAGGCCCCCGCCTCCCTCCGTAGCGAACCCCTCTGCGGCCCCGGATGATTCGGAGGGGCGCTGGCAGCCACGCGGGCGCACGACAGAAGGCACGGCTGCCCTGCCTCCTCCGGAGGCGAACTGAGGGACGGCGGCAGCGGACGCAGCCCCGGGCAAAAAGTGGTACCGAGAACAGCGGCCGGCAAGGCCAAAGCCTCACATTCCCGGTTTGAGAGAAACCCAGGTTCCGTCCCAGCGCCGATCTCTGCAGGGGCGGGGCTGCGTGTGAGGCGTCATGACGTAAGCGCACGCCGACGCGCCGAAGGGGAGGAATGCGGCAGGCGGAAAACTTAGGGAGAGCTGAATACCTCCCACGGAGAGCGTCCTTTCCTAGTAGCCGGGGAGTGGAGTGGAGTGGTTAGGGGTAGACTTCTCACACAGGGGACAAATTATTACACGATATTTGCACCCCCTGTGCCAAATCACTCTGGCGCATCGGTTACTTTAGCAGGTTCTCTGCATCACGGACTCTTTTGAGGCTCAGGTAAAAGTTTGGATCCTCTCCCTACAAACGAGCAAAATTATCTGTACATTGAAAATTATGCATTGAGAAAATTCACATGACTCTAGAATTAGACTGCAGTTCCTAACCCAAGTTAAGAACCCGCGGTCCAGGAACTAGGGGTAACGGTAGAAGAGAGACTTACTTTTCTTTGTATAGTTATTTGCACCGTTTTAACTTTTTGACCATGTTTCTTTATCCAAATAAAATTTCCGAAAAAAGAAAACTCCTGCCCCAGAACTTAGTAGGAAGGCTAGCTTGATTATGGAATTACAAATAATAGTGAAAGAAAAAAGGCTAAGTGATGGCCGTGATAGGACTTAATGGTATTCCAATTCCCAGAGTTACAGTGGCGGCTTCAAGGGATTGTTGAATAATTGGAAGTACTTGTTTCAGCTTCTTTCCTTCCCAGCCTGAACATCTGCTGTTTATGTAACTTAATTTTCTAAGTCTGCAATTTCAAGAATTTGATGTAACATCTTTCTGCTCTAGGAATTTAACATGGAAATTATTGGCCATAGTGTTGGTGAGACTGGCAAACTCATAGTCACTCTTACGATGTAAGTCCTGAAAACAGCAATAATAATGACCTCATTGACATTTAGAGATAAAAGAAGTGGAAAGAGTTTTTTCGGTTTACCCTTCACCTAGTACTTAAGTGTTAAATGGTTAAATAATTCCACAAAAAAGAAACACAATCTTCAGTCTATATAAATTCTTCCTCTATAATCTATGAACATAGCAAAGCTGTGAATGGCCTCAAGATCAGATTGCCAGATTTAGCAAGTAAAAAAATACAAATGCCCAGTCACATCTTAATGTCAGATAAACAAATAGTTTTGAAATGTAAGTATGTTCCATGCAATAGTTTTGCTCATGCCTTCACTTCAGTCAGCAAATCCTTCCTCACTTCTTAGACGCTGGTGCTTTTGAAGCTCAGGATTCCTGCCCCACAAAAAAGAATAATTATCTATTATCTCTACAAATATTACAGGGGACATGCTTATACTAAAAACTTATTTGTGACCAGCCTGAGCAACATAGCAAGACCGCCATCTCTACAAAAAAATTTAAAAATAGCCAGGTGTGGTGGTGTGCACCTGTAGTCCTAGCTACTCAGGAGACTGAGGCAGGAGGATTACTTGAGCCCAGGATGTTAGGGCTGCAGTGAGCCATGATCATACCACTGCACTCCAGCCTGGGTGACAGAATGAGACCCTGTCTCAAAAAACAACAAAAACATTTGTTGTTCATCTGAAATTCACATTTAACTGGACATCCGTATTTTATCCAGCACCCCTACCTCACGGGATCCAAGAATCCCCTGAAAATGAACGCACATGTTATTGGATATTTTGGCTAAGTCAGGACCTGTAGTATGGTCCTGTAAACAGGTAAAGGTATGTCAGACACACATATTGATTGCTGTGTAAACCTTAAATGCTGAGTATATTAGTCCATTTACACACTGTTGATAAAGACATACCCAAGGCTCGGCTATTTACTAAAGAAAGGTTTATTGGGCTTACAGTTCCTCATGGCTGAGGAGGCCTCACAATCATGGCAGAGGGCAAGGAGGAGCAAGTCACATCTTATGTGAGTGGCAGCAGGCAAAGAGAGGCAAATGAAAGAGGTTTCTCCTTATAAAACCATGAGATCTCGTAAGACTTACTACCATGAGAACGGTATGGGAGAAACCACGCCCATGATTCAGTGATCTCCAACTGGGTCCCTCCCACAACATGTGGGAATTATCGGAGTGCAATTCAAGATGAGATTTGGGTGGGGACACAGAGCCAAACCCTTTCACTGAGTTAGACATTAAAAAATGTATATAGTCATAAAGGGGTCTCTGGATGAAAGGGCCTCTGATCCCTTCTTCACTGCTTTCAGATTGAAAGTTATTCAGATGTGTGTGATGGACTAGGAGGTCCTGACCAAGAGCAGATAAACTGCCAGAAAGGATAAGACCCCTGAGAAGGACTTAGTCCTGGCAGTATTCATCATCTTCTAATTGAAGAGCCCTTGGGCCCTAAATAACCAGCAGATATACCCAGGTACTATGTTGAAGACCTTGGGTGATCCTCTGAGACTTGCTGGCTTCAGGTGCCAGCACGGCCACAGAGGGGTAGAGCACCAACTGGGCCCTTGGGGTTCCCGATTCCAGGTCTTGACTCTTAAATGGCATTTCTGACCTGCCCTGGTCCAGAGTAGAGCCCACTGCCGTGACGGGTGAGTCTCTGGCCAGACAGCATTCACCACACACTGGCTTGAGAGCCCCTGGGCCTTAAGGAAACATTGGTGGTAGTCTGGCAAGTACTTCCCATGGCTTGTGATGGTGGTGGCTACAAAGTGAGGCTAGTCTCCCTTTGGAAAGGGAAAGGAAGAGTAGGAAGGACTGTGTCTTATGGTTTGAGAGCCAGCTCAGCTGCAGTACAATAGAACACCAGGTAGACTCCTAACATTTTTTACTCTAGTCCCTGACTCCTGGACAGTACGTCTGGATCTACCCAGGGCCTGGGGGAACTTGCCACCTTGAAGGGAAGGACACACACCTGGCTAGCTTTGCCACCTGCTAATTGTAGAGCCCCAGGGCCTTGAGTGAACATAGGCAGTAGCCAGGGAGTGGTTAGAGGTGGTCTTGGGTGAGACCCAATGCTATGCTGGCTTCAGCTCTAACCCAGTGCAGTCATAGTGGTGGTGGCCACAGGGGTACTTCTGTCACTCCATTTCCAGCTTTAGGTGGCTCAGACAGAGAGAAATTCCATTCCCTGGGGAGAAAGAATGGAAAGAATGTAAGAGAACAAGAGTCTCTGGTAATCCAGAGAATTTCTCCCAGATGCTGTTCTTGACCATCAAGGTGGTAAGAGTCTGCAAGAACTTCAAAGAACTACAGTGTTACTGGGTTTGGAGTAAACAACCCCCCCATCCCAGCTCCAGGCAGCTCAGCACAGAGAGAGAGACTTCTCTTGTTTAAGGAATGTAAGGAAAGAGAACAACAGTTTCTGCCTGGTAATCCATGGAATTCCCTTGGATCTTACCCAAGAACACCAAGGTGGTACCTCTACAAGTCTGCAAGAACACAGCATTACTGGGCTCGGGATACCCCCTAAAGCAGATACAGCTTAGATCACAGTACTGAAATTCTTTGAAATATCTGGAAAGCCTTCCCAAGAAGGACAAGTACAAACAAGCCCAGACAGTGAAGACTATAATACCCAACTCTTCAATGCTCAGACACTAAAGAAATCTACTAGCATCAGTACCATCCAGGAAAACATAACTTAACCGAATGAACTAAAGAAGCCACTAGAGACCAATTCTGGAGAAACAGAAATATATGAACTTTCAGACAGAGAATGCAAAATAGCCATGTTGAAGAAACTCAAAGAAATTCAAGATAACAGAAGGAATTCAGAATTCTGTCAGATAAACTTAACAAATAAATTGAAATAATTAAAAAGAAGCAGAAATTCTGGAGCTGAAAAATGTAATTAGCGTACTGAAGAATGCATCAGAATCTTTTTTTTTTTTTTTTTTGAGACGAGGTCACACTCTGTTACCCAGGCTGGAGTGCAGTGACATGATGTCAGCTCACTGCAGCCTCAACCTCACAGGTTTAAGCAATCCTCCCACCTCAGTCCCTTCAGTAGTTAAGACTAAAGGTGTACACCACCATGTGTGGCTTGCATTTTTTTTTTGAGAGGGTTTTGCTGTGTTGTCCAGGCTGGTCTTGAACTCCTGAGCTCAGGTGATCTCTCTGCCTCAGCCTCTCAACGTTCTGGGATTACAGGTTTGAGGCACCACACCCAGCCCAGAGTCTTTTAATAGCAGAATTGTTCAAGCAGAAGAAAGAATTCATGAGCCTGAGATCAGCTATTTGAAAATACACAGGCTGGGTGCAGTGGCTCATAACTGTAATCCCAGCACTTTGGGAGGCTGAGGTGGGCAGATCACCAGAGGTTGGGAGTTCAAGACCAGCCTGACCAACATGGAGAAAACCTGTCTCTACTAAAAATACAAAATTAGCTGGGCATGGTGGTGCATGCCTGTAATCCCAGCTATTTGGAAGGCTGAGGCAGGAGAATTGCTTGAACCTGGGAGGCGGAGGTTGTGGTGAGCCGAGATCATGCCATCGCACTCCAGCCTGGACAACAAGAGTGAAACTCCAACTCAAAAAAAAAAAAAAAAAGAAAAGAAAA
>PVKP010035021.1:0-23686 GCA_004027715.1 Plecturocebus donacophilus | reverse complement strand
GGGGGGGAGGGACAGTGGGGGGTGGGGAGTTGCAGGGAGATATCATGGGGAGAAATGCCAGATATAGGTGAACGGGAGGAAGGCAACAAATTACACTGCCACGTGTGTACCTATGCAACAATATTGTATGTTCCTCACATGTACCCCAAAACCTAAAATGCAATAAAAAAAAAGAAAAAGAAAAAAGTTATCTAACTAATTAGTAGCACTGCTGATCTCCTGCCTCCCAGTCTGGTATCCTCTCATTTATATATGCTGGCTCCTCTCAGAGTATCATCTATTGACTAAGCATTATAATCATGTGCTCTCCTAGCAGAGAATATCCTTCTAGGACATATCAACAAGGGATAATACTAATTTTAGAATAAGTATTAGAATAAACTTTAGAGTTTACTTAAACTCATATCTTCTGTGTCAGTCAGGGTGAAGATAGGGTTAAGATAGGCAGGAAGCCACTACTCCTGGTTGAGGAGAAGGGAGGAAATGATCATCAGAACTTAAAGAGCTGTGGTTGTACGAGAGGCAGTGACCTTTGGTAGAGAAATGTTGCTCTGTACTCACTGTTATAAAGGAGGTATCTGGTCAAATAAGTATACCTTCCTCTGGTCTTCTGCTGCTGATGTCTCCAATTGGTTGAATCCAAATGGAAGTCAGAGGGCAAGAAAACCTGTTGATGCAGTCCATAGAGCCCCAGAACACTGAGTAGAGGGACAAGGGCAGAGAGTAGGTTTGAAGGTGGCATTGTGCCAAATTTCATTTTAAAAGTGAAAGCATTCAGACCCTGAATTAGTCATAGTTCTCTAGAGAAATAGAACCAATAGAATAGATAGATAGACAGAGATACAGATATATCAGATGGGATTTACTAGAGGAATTGATCATTTGATTATGGAGGCTGAGAAGTCCCACAATATCCTGTCTGCAAGCTGGAGAAAAAGGGAAGATGATACGGCTCAGTCCAAGTCCAAGGGCCTGAGAACCAGGAGAGCCAACAGTGTAACTCTCAGTCCTAAGCTGAAGGCCTCAGAACTGGGGAGTATCTGGTACAAGTCCTGGAGTCCAAAGGCCCAGGAGTTCTGATGTCCAAGAGCAGGAGAAGATGGATGTCCCAGTTCCAGAAGAGAGAGTGAGCAAATTTGCCTTTCTTCTGCCTTTTTGTTCTGTCAGGCCCTCCGCCCACTGGATGGTATGAGACTGTACTGGTTGAGGGTGGATCTTCCTAGTCCAGTTATTCAAATATCAGTCTCTTCCAGGAATACTCTCACAGACATATCTAGACATAGTGATTCATCAGCAGCTATCTGAATGTCCCTGAATCCAGTCAAATTAACACCTGAAATTAACCATCCCAGACCCAAAGAATTAAATGACTTATTTCAGGTCTTTCAATGGCACATATAAGATTCTCACTGTATTTATGACCTAATAATTGGCTTCTAGCCACATAGTGATAAAGAGTGAGAATACAAGTCTAAACTTGGAGAATCTGCCACAAATAGAACACCTAAAGTTTTGTTTTTGAAAGAGAGTGGTATGCACATCTTCCACAGAATTAGCATTCATTTGGAGTTTTTATGCTTTGAACTTTGCAAGTCTGATTCATTACATGTTACAAGGAAAATAATCTTAAGAGTTTTCTTCCCTGCTTCTGTCCTAATGATTACCACAGTTTATGGGACATTTAGAAGAAGCTGAAGCAGAGTATTAAATTATAGATGTTTAGTTAAATAAAACAAGATAGCTAAGTGAAAGAGGATAGTTGAAGAGAATCACAGAATTGCATCCTCAAACATGGATTTTTTCACAGTTCAAGGACTTTGAGACCACTTTTCAGACTCCTAGAAGTTAACAGAATGGTGCTTAAAAAAATTGATGTGACAAGACTTTTGAGCACAAAATGTTGAAACTTTAAGGGAATAAAGCAAAAATTGTACTTTTTATCTTTCAAGGAAGGGATGCAGTATAATACCTAAGTAACTAAGTCCACATTCAAGAATCAAAATTATTGAATCCAAACCCTGGCTTCATCACTTACCAGCTGCACAACTTTGGGCAAATGACTTCACTTTTTTTTTTTAAGCCATGGTTTTCCTAATTGTGAAATGTGAATAATTGCATCTATATCATTGATATAGATAGTTATTGTGTCTTTTTCTCCCTTCAGTTCTGTCCATTTTTGCTTCATATATTTGGTGGTCTACTATTAGGTATGTAAATATCTATAATTATCTTGCTGTTGTATCAAACCATTTATTAATGTATAATGTCCTTTATTCTTATAAACTTCTTTGATATGAAGTCTATTTTTTCTGATAAGAGAAAAGCCACCTTTTGGTTACTATTTGCATGGAATATCTTTTTCCATCCTTTTACTTTTAACCTACTTCTATCTTTGGATTTAAAGTGAATCTCTTATAAACAGCACATATTTGAATCACACATTTTTATCCATTCTGCCAATGTCTGTCTGCTGACTGGATCATTTATTTTGTTCATACTTTTTTTTAACTTTCTTTACATCTTGTTTTAGTACTTTGAGCATGTTTAAGACAATGTTTTAAATTTTTATCTAAGTCTTTCAAGGACAGATTTTTTTTTTTTTTTGAATGAGCCAAACTTTGTTTCTCTGTCTGCCTTGTAGTTTTTTGTTGAGAAGTGGGCATTAAAATCCAGTAATATAGTAGCTCTGGAAATGTGGTTCTTCATCTTTTCCAGTGTTCATTATCTTGTGTTACTGTTTTTGTTGATTGTTTTTGTTTGCTTTTATTGTTATAGGCTGTGGTCCCTGCACCAACAATCAGCCTGAGGAATAAACCTAGGGCCTTCTCAAATTTTTTCTAAGTCTGAACCTTTCATTGGATAAGCACAGTCACTGTCTATCTCATATATACAGTTGCTTTTGAATAGCCTAGTCTTCAATGTCTATCTCCCAAAAGAAGGAAAAGAGAAAAATAAAAGGAGTTGGTAAAATGATGGTACCACTTAAATCCTCTGGAGTCACATCAGCTTTAGCTGGAGGTACTTGCAATAATGATGGGTGGTACAACAATGGCCACCCAGCTCATAGTTGGCCCCTCTATGATCAGAAGCAGTAATCAGCAATCAGAACACAGATGCCTGATATTCGGAGAACGGTGTTCTTTTTGCCCATCCTGGCTCCTGTGTGCAAACTACTTCAAGAACACATGCACAGCTGCCTGCCATGGGGCTAGGAATGGAGGATGGGTAGCTGCTACTGTGCTAAGAACTTAAATTAACCAAAATTAACTACAATTTACCATGTATGTCTTCCCATGATATGTAAACCTTCAATAGATTCTAGAGACCTAGTTACTGGACAAATTCTTCCAGTGTTATTATCGGGTAGATAGGGAGACAGATTTCTAATGTTTCCTACTTTGCCATTTTCTCAGTCCTGATTATCTTGTTAATGCCATGTTCTATGGACACCTTACCCTTATCCCTAGCTAGGGCCCTAAAGGATGTGAAAAAAATGACAAGTTCCTTGCCCTCAAGGAACTTCCAGCTTCAGGATGCATGTTGACTTGTTTACATATTATCATGTTTGGAAGATTCCTCTCTGGTCAAATGTATCAAAACTAACAAAATAATTAAAAAAACAAGCTACAGTCACTCTGTTTTATTCCTCTCAAAGAAGAAAACATACTATTAACATCATTTATGGTAGCAACAGAAAAGCCAGAATGAGGAACACCAAGCATATGTATTGGTTCTGAAATTAGAAATTAAGTTGTCCTAGCCCAACATGCTCATCATTAGCCACAGTTGGAAAAAACTCTCATTTCGTGGCAGTAAAACTGGCTTAAAGTAATTCAGTTTCTTATTTGTAAAGCCCTTCTATTAGAAGGGGTATAGGAAGGCCTCTATTTGGGGAAATAGAAGGAACCCTCCCACTGTTCATGGTTTCCTTTACTTTTATTTGAGAAATAAAGGCAAATCTTGCTGCACTATCAAGTTTTACAGTTTCCTAATTTCTTTGGCTGAGATTTGAATGGATTCACTAAGTTCTGTTTCCTTCTTTGCTCCCTTTTCTATGCCACCAGTGTTGCTTGTTCCAAGGGTTTGTTAGAGAAATTTTGTTATCTTTCCTGGTAGATTTCTTGTGGTTCTTGCATGAGCCGCATTCTGAAAGTGGACATAACTTATTTATGTAGCATGTGCCTTATGTGAAGGAACTTAATATTCCTTCGAAGGAAACCACAGTTAGAAACAGAATTTTTTAAAAATCTAAATTCTAATATGTTCAAGAACAGGTGATCTAAACGGGAATCTATAAAGTGCCAAGACTATGGGTTTACTTAGCTAGTTTTAAAATAATATAGCAAATAGGAGGATTTGATTATGAATTCATTTAAAAGAATACTATGTGAAATGAGCATTTAATATTAGGTTCTATATTGCTTTAAGTTATACCCTATGTGCCATGTGGCTACTAGTAAAATAAAAGGCAAGTCTCTTAGATTAAGTTCACCATTATTCTGTGAAATACGATAAAAAGTGTAACCTAAAACTTCAGAAAGTTAATATGGTCATTTTAGTAATTGATTGCAAAGGGGAAGATTATAGAGAAGTGCTATCACAATAAAGAGAGATTACTTGAAGCTTATGTTTTACAGTGAGAGGAGATGGGAACACATATTGATTAAGTGCTTGAGAGTGACTGAACATTGCTAAGTGCTTTATGTATGTTGTTTTATACAATGTTATCAAAATGTGGCCGGGTGCAGTGGCTTATGCCTATAATCCCAACACTTTGGGAGGCCGAGGCAGGCGGATCGCTTGAGGACAGGAGTTCAAGATCAGCCTGGCCAACATGGTGAAGCACAGTCTCTACTAAAATGACAAAAATTAGCTGGGCACATGCCTGTTGTCCCAGCGAGTCAGGAGGCTGAGGCAGGGGAATCTCTTGAACCTGGGAGGCAGAGGTTGCAGTGAGACAAGATTGTACCACTGCATTCTAGCCTGTGCGACAGAGTGAGACTCCGTCTCAAAAAAAAAGTGCTATGAGGCTTCCATCATCATGACCTGTTTATAAAAAAGGAAGTGGAGAGGTTAAAGAATTGGCCAAAAGCCATGTAGCTAGGAAGTGATGGAGCTTGGATCCTTAACAATCAGATTCCTACATTTATCTTTTCGCCACTATACCATCTGATATGTATTATTTGTTTTTTCTTATATTAAAACTTGCTTTGCATTGAATAATGGATAACAATGTCAAAATGGATTGGCTTTATTACCTTGATAGAGCACAGAACTCATTTTAGGATTAAAATGACTGGTAGAAGAGAAAGCTTGTGCTGTTTATTCTTCACTGAAGAGCCCTATCCTTGTGCTTTCTATGTAGTGGTTGCTTCGTGAATAAATAAAATCTAAGCAGAATCTCTGTTTCAATTATTATTTCTTGAGCTGAGTGAAAGTAGATTAAAAGAAATACTAAAATATTTGTAGTTGTCATTATTTATGAAGTTCATTGGTCAACTAGGTTATGAAAATCTTTTGTAACTCACATTGACTCCCCTTTTAGAACACAGCCACATTAAAGGGGTGGCTTTGGGATCTGCTTGATGCCAAAAAGGACCTGTGGAAACTGCGTGACCTTGAGAAAGTCACTTAACAGCTCCAAACCTTACTCTTTCTTTAGCCAACCAGGGATAATTCTTTATCAGCCAAAGGTAGAGAGTCTAGGTAGATATAGGTTATTTTTTTAATTGTTATAAGCATTCATTTTGATGCATAGATAGGTCAGTAGAGCTCCTACTCTGCCACAGATGCCTCTGTAAAGAGCCCTGTGCCATCCAACCAGGAAACATTTTTATTGATTGATTGAGATAGGGTCTTGCTTTGTCACTCAGGCTGGGGTGCAGTAGTGCCATCGTAGCTTACTGCAGCCTCAACCTCCTAGGCTAAAGCAGTCTTCCCACTTCAGCCTCTTGAGTAGCTAGAATTATAGGGTCTGCTAATTTTTGTCTATTTTGTAGAGTTGGGGTTTTCCCATGCTGTCCAGGCTGGTCTCAAATCCTGGGCTCAAGTGATCCACCTGTCTTGGCCTCCCAAAGCGCTGGGATTACAGGTTTGAGCCACCGTACCTGGCCAATCAGGGAACATTTGAACAATGCCCCATTTCTTATCTCACACCACCATGTTGTTCCTGTCCATCGATGGCTTCCAAATCCAGATGACTTAATAGTCCTTTATCTCCAAAGTAGGCTCAAAACTATTAGTTGAGACATCCCAGGCTCCATACGCTTCTTTAATTCCAGGTAAGTCATGACATGAATAAAGCCCCAGCAGATGGAAAATTGGCTGCCCTTGAAAAGCTACTGCAGCCTCTGCTTGGCCTATTTGCCCAGGGTCACCATGGAGACAGCCAGGGTGGCATGGTGAGGTAATAGATACTTTTTGATGCCCCTTGTGATAGGATGTGTAACATGAAAAGTCTAACTCCTGGATCCGTGATATGGTCCCAGCTTACTCTCCAGCCTTCTCTTATACTCCCCTCCCAGCTGCTCAAGTCCTCCAGCCCAAACAGGTCTGGATCCCGGATGCTAAAGCAGGCTCCAGCACTCCTCCTTCAAGCTTTCTTCCTTCTACCCACATCCACTCTGCAACCCTCTCTCTCAGAGGTCTCAGGTTTCTTCAGGGCCTAGGCTATGCCTTGCAGCCTCTGCATTGCCTCACATCAACCAGGCAGACCAGTATATTAAACGAGCTCAACAAACATTTTTTTTGAATAAACCCAAAATTAGCTGTATTAGTCTGTTCTCGCACTGCTATGAAGAACTACCAGAAACTGGGTAATTTATGGAGAAAAGAGGTTTAATGGACTCACAGTTCCACAGGCTGTACAGGAAGCACGGCTGGGAGGTCTCGGGAAACTTACAATCATGGTGGAAGGTGAGGGGAAGTAGGCACATCTTATTGTGGTGGAGCAGGAGAGAGGGAGTGAAGGAAGAAGTGCCATACACTTTTAAATCACTGGATCTCATGAGAACTCACTCTCTATCCACTATCATGAGAACAACAAGGGGGAAATCTACCCCCATGATCCAATCATCTCCCACCAGGTCCGTCTCCCAACAAAACGAATTACAATTAAACATGGGATTTGGGTGGGGACACAGAGCCAAACCAGAACATGGACAAAAAGAGAAACCTAGTGAATGAAGATGGTAATATCACTAGCTGGTGTCAAAATACCAGTGCTGCTTCTCCACCTGGTTATCCCCTTCCACACTCGAGCCACACACAAGCTGCCCTTAAATGTCATCTTACCACTTTTTTCTCCCTTTCAAAGACATTCTTCTATGATTTCTCCTAAACCAAAAGGTTAGGAGAAGTCAGGGCACAAGCGTACTTTCTCCTGACTTCTCTTTGCCCCAGAGCCCCTTTGAAACAGTCTTGCTTGAAAAAAAAGATTAGTATATGATGGAAATGATATATAAGAATAGTTATTGATGCGAAATATAATTTAGCTTAAGAAAAACTATAATAAAATAGCATTTTTTTAGGGGGGTACTTATTAAACCAAAGAAGTGTCTTGTAACCCTGACTGTGAAGAACTCCGTATCCAAGGAAATTCTTAGGAAGAATGAGTTGTAGAAATACCTATGAAAAGCAGCACTGCCCCAAGAGTTGAGGTGTGAACCAGCAAACCTGATGGTCTAGAATGTGTATCTAATCTAACCCCAAGTGTGCAATTACTGAGTAGTCACTGTTTGGGGGACACCATGCTGGGGGGTAATAACAATAGCCACTATCTATTGAACCTGACATGGTGCTAGGCAAATAACAAATATCATCTCATTTAATTCTTCCAGCAACCCTAGTAAGGTGAGTATCACTATCCCCATTTTACAAATAAGTAAATTGAGTCTCATCGAAGCTAATTCAGTTGCATAAGACCACACATGTTTTAGTGGCAGAACCAGGCTTCGAATCTAGGTTTTTCAAATTTTAAAACCATCTCTTATCTACCTTATTTCACAGGGAAAACTTGGCAATATAACTGAAGAAATTATTTTCATAAAACAATCAAAGGGCAGGATACTATACAATAAAGTGCTAATCTTAAGCACTGATAAATAATGTTGATTTCTAACAGCTATCTAAAGCAGTAACTACAATCAACTCACCCATATCTGAAAAATTAATGATGAATAAATATTTATTAAGTGGCTACTTTTGGCCAAATCCTATGCAAGTTGCCTTTAGATACATCAAGCAAAATTTCCTTACAGTGATCTGTGAAATAGGTATTATTATTATTACTCACAATTGACAGAAAAGGAAACTGACTCTCAGGTCAATAATTTGTAGGGGCCATGTTTTATAACATGTGGTTTGAAATGTGACTAGACTTTTGGGATAGGATCTCTTTCCAGCAGGTTGCTAAGATAATAAGATGTTCGCTGGAGTCCTGATGTTCATTGTTGTCCCATTTAGACAATATGTCTGAATATGGGCAATGGGGAGAGAAGCACCATGGAGAGGTGGGGGGAGACAGGCTCCTGATAATGTCATTTGAGTAATAAGGTTACTCTGTGTTGAGAAGAGACTGAGGAGCAGTGTGGAGAATGGAAGGAAGCCAGTTTGGAGGCTGTAGCAATAATATCCAGGTGGAAGACAATGGTGACTAGGACCAGGGCGGTAGCAGTGGACACAGTGGGTAGTGGTCTAATTCTGGATATATTTAGAAGTGGACTCGTCAGGATTTGATGACAAATTAGATGTGGAATTTGAAAAACAAGGGAGGAGTCAATGATAACTTCAGGGATTTTTGACTTATTTGTGCAGGGGTGTCTCTTCTCCACAAACTGGTTTACTGAAGGTTAATATCTTTCTTTTCAGCTACTGATTTAGAAATAGGCATGTGACTTGATTATAACCAATGGGATATGACAGGACATCTGCTGGGAGCATCTCCATAAAAGAACCACAGGTAGAAGAGAGTCATTCCCTTTCCCCCACTTTAGATGTAGTTGTGCCTGGATTTGATACCCAGATCATCTGCAATTATCTTGTTACCAGCCTAAGAATAAACCAACAGGGAGGTTGGCAGAGCCTAGACATGAAAAGAACCCGGGTCCTAGCTGACATCACTGAGCCACTGAAGCAACCAAGCCTGTCTATGAACGTTCTTATCGTGGGGTAGTGTGTTTCTGTATTATTTAGGATAGCTGGTGATGGAATGTCTGTTTCTTGCACCTTAAAGCATCTGACTCTAGGATGCTCTTTTGTAGGTTTTATTGCTTATCCTTTTTAGAATGAAGTACCAAAGGATTTAGAAATGTTTCCCATGTGTCCAAAACAACAGAACTTATACTATAACACTCTTAGTTGAAGGAAAAAGATTCGGTAGGGAAAAAAAGATGGAAAGGACAACAATTCCATGATGATGATAGGCAATAAATTATACGTACATTGATTTATGACATGGAAGGAAACAAATCGGTTGTGGAACTGTGAGTGCAAAGCTATGGTGCCCTAGGGAAGTGTTTCCAACTGCAGTTTGTGACCTACTATTGGGTCACAGAAACAATCTAGTGAGTCTAGACTAGCATTTAAAAAAATGAATAAACAAGTAAGATAGAATAAATAGAATAGAAAATAGCAGTACAAAGCACAGCATGTAGTAAGGATTATTATGATCTTGTGGAGCTTTTGTATACGTTGTATGTGTATGTGTCTACTGAGTCACTGTGTAAGATGTATGTCTTCTTGTGGGTCAATCATGGCCAAAAGGATTTGAGAAATACTGTCTAAGAAAAAGCACCGACCATCTCTTTTCACACAATGACACTGAATCACCAGCACTGTCTGGTTGATCTGCTTTAATTATACAAATAAATCTAACATCTTTTCTAATAAACATTATTCTCACTATGTGACTGTAATAAAATATTTCCTCTCAAATAAAAATGATGCCCAGACACATAAATCAACAGGGGCTCGAGGACACCAAGCTGAGCCCCCGTGGCTCCTTGGGTCCTGGAGCCCCTGTTGTTTGGTGTAGTTTACTCTCGGGTTCTTTCCCAGGGTCTCTTTGGAAAGGTATTTTTGGTTTCTGCCTGAGTGTTGCTTTTTAAGCTAACTTTGGGGGAGGAGAAAAAAGAGATTTACTTCCAAGGCCTTGCTGACATAAGTAACCTGGTATTGGTGTGGATTCTTATTAAAGCTGATTTTTTTTAATTCCAAAGAGGTTAGAAATTGCTCCAAAAAGTGTAATTAGTTGTTCACAAGGAGGCCAATCATGAGTTCTACTTTTTCGGAGGGCTCTTATGAATTATATACATTTACGAGATGAAAGCTTAAGGTAAGGGCTCTGTGCTCCATGCCACATTTCCTCATCTCACCTTTAATCACAGGGCAAGGGTAACAGACAGTTCTGTGCAGTCTTAGCCCTCCCCTCAGGTACCCACCTTTGATATCCTTCCATTTTCGGCCTCAGGGCCTCTCCCAGTGCCTGCTACAAGCATCTGCCCACGCACAAGGAAGACCAGAAATGTCAGAGACTTAACATCTCTCGGTGCAATCTTCAAGTTAGAAAAGATGGGAACTGATGGACACATGCTCTGGCCTCCTGTCCTTCAGGGGACAATCCTGGGAGGGACGCCATATGCTTCTCAGGCCTCCAGGTGAAACTGAATCCCCACTGTCCATGGCTAGACCTTGATAATGTACTATATTTGCTTTTCCGCCTTCCCCTTCTTACTTTTCCCTTTCCCTCCCTCCTTCTTTTTTTTTTTTTTTGAGACTGAGTCTTGCTTTGTCACCCAGGCTGGAGTGCAGTGGTGCGATCTTGGCTCACTGCAACCTCCATCTCCCAGGTTAGAGTGATTCTCCTGCCTCAGCCTCCCAAGTAGCTGGGATTACAGGCGCCTGCCACCATGCCCAGCTAATTTTTGTATTTTTAGTAAAGACCAAGTTTTTCCTATGTTGTCCAAGCTGACTCCTGACCCCAAGTAATCTGCTGGACTCAGCCTCCCAGAGTGCTGGGATCATAGGCCTTAACCACCGCGCCTGGCCCCCTTCCCTCCTTAATCTTTGAGATAACCTCTCAAACGGAATATCTGTATCCAAGTCCTTGTATGCAGTTTGGCTTTTAGGAAAACTATTAAATAAAAGAGAATCTAAACTTAAAAGAATCTAACTGACTCAGGAAAAAAAACATAACTAAACAATTATTTCATGAATCCAAATAAAGCCTTTTCAATATGATATATATGAATGTTTTTAAAAGAATAGGAAGGATTTTGGTAAAAGAACTACTTGGGGAAGTACAGCTAGTCCTTGGAGGAACAAAAGAAATTGAGGTCAAAACTTACAAATTAGTAGTGAAATTTAGCAATCTTATAGAACAGAGGGTCATTGCCACCGAATCCATTTCTCACCCGCCAGGCAGCTGAAAAAGTCAAAAGTTGATGAGCAGCAACTGAAAACATGGAAAGGTAACCAGAGATACCCTAAGAGCCAACCTTCTTTTCAGAGAGGTGCCAACAACTGCTAGCAACGCTGTTGCACTACAGCATATTTCCAGATAAAATGGGAACAGAGAATGTGAAAATCTATTCTGGGGAACACTGTTTCACAAATAAAAACTTAAAAGGAAATAGAAAAAAATCAATTAGAAAATACAGTTATTGGGCAGATATGGTGGCTCATGCCTGCAATCCCAGCACTTTTGGAGGCTGAGGTGGGAGGATCACTTGAGGCCAGGAGTTCAAGACCAGTCCAGGCAACATAGTGAGATCCATCTTAAAAAAAAAAATTAAAGGCCGGGCGCGGTGGTTCACCCCTGTAATCCCAGCACTTTGGGAGTCTGAGGTGGGCCGATCACAAGGTCAAGAGATCAAGACCATCCTGGCCAACATGGTGAAACCCCGTCTCTACTAAAAATACAAAAAAAATAGCTGGGCGTGGTGGCGTGCACCTGTAGTCCCAGCTACTTGGGAGGCTGAGGCAGTAGAATTGCTTGAACCCAGGAGGTGGAGGTTACAGTGAGCCGAGGTCATGCCGCTGCACTCCAGCCTGGCACCTGGTGATGAAGTGAGACTCTGTCTTAAAAAAAAAAAATTAAAAATTAGCTGGGTGTGGTGGTATGCACCTATAGTCCTAGCTACTCAAGAGACTGAGGCAGGAAGATCACTTGAGCCCAGGAGTTTGAGGCTGCAGTGAGCTATGGTCACATTTCTACATTTCAGCCTGGATGACAGCAAGACTCTGTCTCTAAAAAAATAAATAAATACTGTGATTTTAGAAATACATCATTATCATTTTTAAAATACAGAAAAATCCTAAATTTGAGAAAGTTGGAAGGCAATTGAATTAATAAAAGCTCTAATGAACAAAACCTATTTCAGTGTCAAAATGCAGCATCATTTTCAAATATCTACAGAAATACAATCTGCTTTACTAAACCAATGCTTAAAAGAATTTCTTAGGCAAATTGATCTAGTAAAAAGTTAAAAACACCTTATAATGTGTGATATTAGTTATTTTTCACTTAATAAATTCCTGAAATAGTATATTGTTGTAAGCATTTTAAACACCTTCCTGTGCTTCTTTTTATTGTATTTACAGAGAAGATTATTTTTAAAATGGTAAATTCTTGTTCACTTTGTTTTAGAATATCGCAAATAATGCTTTAGTAATGTCTAGATGAATGGCATTCTTCTGCCCTGACACATATTGTCAGAGTATGACACACAAAGCTGAGAACTATAATTTTTTCTATATTTAACTTTGGTCAGGTGCTTATTAATGTTGAGTCAAGTTTTGGTTTCTGAATTTCTAGAGAGTGGCAGAGAAGTTGGAAAAGATCCAGAGAGAAATGACAGAAATCATTAAGAGGATGAAGGATAAGACCTAGAGGAAGGGTGAAAGAAGTTGAACTACCTTCACCTTGAAAATTACAGGCCAAGGACTGATTTAATAACTTTCTTCAAGAACAGAATGGTTTATTTTGAGGAGGATGACAGCTGGCTTTTCTCTGTCTCTATAAAGATGAAAACCAGACAAAATTGGATTAGAATTCAACAAGAGAATTCTCTTTGACCTAAGGCAGAACTCAGCTGCAAAGGTGATTAAACTCTGTCATTACCATCACTGGAGAGCTCTGAAAATGTGTTCAGCAACCATTAGTTATGGGTAGTTTAGGCAAGTCACTGGAGGAGGAAATCCCTTTCAACTCTATGTCTCCACGTGTTTGAATTCTCAAAAGCCACATTAATAGGTTTAGTCGGTGTATAGGAGAGAACAGATTTCCCGAAGAGGAGTACAAGGTGACCAGAATACATTGTCTTTCATTCTGAAGCCAGAAAGGCTCAACACAAAATGAATATTCACCATATGCCACAGTCATGCAACTCTAGGAAATGGTTTGCAAAAGCTCTTAATAAAGCTAATATTTCCAAAATTTTATAAATGGACAAATAGAAACCATGTTGCAACAAATCTAAGAGAAACTGAGATTTAATGATTCATTACACATCTATTGAACACCTATGTTTCAAACAGTGTTCCAGGCACTAGGGATTCCAAGCCTAATACGACATGTCATTGCTCCTGGGAGCTGACAGTCTAGGAAGGAAAGACACGTTGCTGGTGAATCTTGTGATAAGGAGAAACACAACGTGCTATGGGAGCACCTGAGTGGGACCACTAGTCCAAAAGGGGCATTCAGGAAAGGCTTCCTGAAAACAGACACTGGGGATAAGCTTTGGAGATAGATTAGGTGTAAATTTGGCACAAGAGGAATTTATTATAAAGAAGGTGGATGCTGAAGAAATACCAGTACAAAGAATGAATGTATTTTCAGTGCTGACTAGGTATCGGTACTGGGCACTGTATCAAGCGCTTAGTCAGCATAAATTTATTTTATCATCAGGCCATCTCTAGTTTAACCATTCATCAAATATTTGAGTACCTGCTATGTTCTAGGAACTATGCATACAATGGTAAGTCAAACACAGATTCTGCTTGCTAAGAGCTTAGGGCAGTGAGGGAAGCTATTTAATAATAAAGCAATTACATATGAATATAAATTTATAAATAAGTTGCTGAAAATACGTGATGTATATATAAAACAAAAGTATCTCCAAACTGTATATTTCTAAATGTATTTGCATATGTCAATGTACTTTTAAAATATTAACAACTCAACTTTTAAAATTATTGGTATACAAAACAGGTAACCTGGTTAAACCTTAGAGATGGGGCAAAAATGGCCTTGTGCAACTCCTTAGCTAAGTCCAATGTACTCCAGTACTAAAATGCCTGAAGGGTTAGAACACTTAGCATCTCCATCTTTTTTCTCTGCCTCATCAAAGACTTCCAGAATTGCCACCACTGACAGAGTTGCTCATTGTTGGATTTTTTTTTAATTTAAATAGTTTTTGAGGTATGGGTGGGTTTTGGTTACATGGATGAATTCTTTAGTGGTGATTTCTGAGATTTTAGTGCACCTGTCACCTGAGCAGTATACACTGAACCCTGTATGTAGTCTTTTATCCCTCACCCCCCTCCAAACCTTTCTCCCTATAAGTCCCCAAAGTCCATTATATCATTCTTATTATGCCTTTGCATTCTCATAGCTTAGCTCCCACTTACGAGTGAAAGCAGACCATATTTGGTTTTCCATTCCTGAGTTACTTCACTCAGAATAATGAACTCCAGCTCCTTCCAAGTTGCTGCAGAGGGCACTATTTTGTTCCTTTTAATGATTGAATAGTATTCCATGAAGTCTATATACCACCTTTTCTTTATCCACTTGTTGGTTGATGGGAACTTAAGTTGGTTCCATATCTTCGCAATTGTGAATTATGCTGCTCTAAGCACATGTGTACATGTCTTTTTAGATAATAACTTCCTTTCTTTTGGGTAGATACTCTGTAATGTGATTCCTGGATCAAATGGTAGTTCTACTTTTAGTTCTTTAAGGAATCTCAATACTGTTTTCCACAGTAGCTGTACTAACTTACATCCCCACCAGCAGTGTAAAAGTGTTCCCTTTTTACCACATCCACACCAACATCTACTGTTTTTTGAATTTTTAAATTATGGCCAATGAATCTGTATTTCTAACAAGCTTCCAGCTGATGCTGACACTGCAGGGCCTCCAGAGCCCGCTTAGAATTGCACTGTCTTAAGCCACATCCTGGATTGAAAAGCTGACTTCTTGCAAGCTGGGCTCTGGAGTTGTACTAAGATAATAAAAATAACATTGAATCTTTATTGAGCTTTTACTATGTGCTAGTCACTGCCAAGTACTTCCTAGGCATTAACTTATTTGATCCTAACATAACATGATGACGGAGGCACAATAATTAGTCCCATTTATTCTCAGAGATAATAAGTAATTTGCTAAATGTTACACAGCTTTGGCAGCCCTGGGATTCCAGCACAGGCTGTCCTTCAAGCCTTTGATCTCAGTTAGTATTGCGCTGAGCTGCCCACACAGGTGGGATGTGCCCAGGATACAGCATCTTGAGAATTATGCCAGCCCCACCAAGTGTCCCTGAGACCTCTCATGATAGAAAATGGCCACCTGTCCCCTGCAACAATGGTTCTCAGCCATTTCCTTCCATTGACACACACCAGATGGAATTCACAGTATTCCTCCACTGACACAACAAAATTTCTATTTTGCCCAGGAGTGAAATGTAAAAGAAACTTGAAGCAACTGTACATTGCAACTCACAAGCAGTTCAATAATTCCCAGCTATCACAGGTAAGAAAACAATGGAACAGTAGCAATCGATCACTATGAGCTATCACCAAGACAAGATTGTCTGCCCATACATGTAATTCTTAATACACTAACTGTGATGCAACAGAGCAAAGAATTGTAAACACTATCTTCCTACCTTCCTTCCTTTCCTCCCTCCTTCCCTCTTTCTCTCTTTCCCTTTTTCCCTCCTTCTCTCTTTCTTGAGACCAAGTCTCAATCTGTGTCCCAGGCTGGAGTGCAGTAGCACAGTCATGGCTCACTGCAGCCTCAACCTCCCTGGGCTCAGGTGATCCTCCCATCTCAGCCTCCCAAGTAGCTAAGACTAAAGGCACATGCACCATGCCTGGCTAATTTATGTATTTTTAAAACTATTTTATTATTATTATTAAAGCTCTGGAGTACCTGTGAAAAACATGCAGGTTACATAGTTATACATGTGCAATGGTGGTTTGCACCATCCATCACCCCATCATCCACATTAGGTATTTCTCCTAATGCTATACCTCCCGAGTTCCCAACCCACCAACATGCCCCAGTGTTTGATGTTCCCCTCCCTGTGTCCATGGCTTCTCATTGTTAAACTTCCACTTATGAGTAAGAGCATGCAGTGTTTGGTTTTCTGTTCTTGTGCTAGTTTGCTGAGAATGATGGTTTCCAGCTTCATCCATGTCCCTGCAAAGGACTTGAACTCATCCCTTTTTATGGCTGCATAGCACTCCATGATGTATATGTGCCACATTTTCTTTATCCAGTCTATCATTGATGGGCATTTGGGTTGGTTCCAAAGCATTTGTTATTGTAAACAGTGCTGGAATAAACATATGTGTGCAGGTGTCTTTATAATAGAATAATTTACAATCCTTTGGGTATATACCCAGTAATGTGATTGCTGGGTCAAATGGTATTTCTAGTTCTAGATCATTGAGGAATCGCCACACTGTCTTCTACAATGGTTGAACTAATTTACACTCCCTCCAACAGTGTAAAAGCGTTCCTATTTTTCCACATCCTTTCCAGCATCTATTGTCTCCTAACTTTTTAATGATCACCATTCTAACTGGCATGAGATGGTATCTCATGGTGGTTTTCATTTGCTTTTCTCTAACAACCAGTGATGATAAGCTTTTCTTTCATGTTTGTTGGCTGCACAAATGTCTTCTTTTGAAAAGTGTCTGTTCATATCCTTTGCCTACTTTTTGATGGGGTTGTTTTTTCTTGTAAATTTGTTTAAATTCTTTATAGATTCTGAATATAAGCCCTTTCTCAGATGCCTTAGATTGCAAAATTTTTCTCCCATTCTGTAGGTTGCCTGTTCATGCTAATGATAGTTTCTTTTGCTGTGTAGTAGTTCTTTAGTTTAGGTACATCCCATTTTTCTATTTCAGCTTTTTATTTCATTGCTTTAGGTGTTTTAGTCATGCCCATGCCTATGTCCTGAATGGTATTGCCTAGGTTTTCTTCTAGGGTTTCTATGGTTTTAGGTCTTACATTTAAATCTTTAATCCATCGTGAGTTAATTTTTGTTTAAGGTGTAAGGAAGGGATCCAGTTTCAGCTTTCTGCATATGGCTAGCCAGTTTTCCCAACACTATTTATTATATAGGGAATCCTTTCTCCATTGCTTGTTTTTGTCAGATTTGTCAAAGATCAGATGGTGGTAGATGTGTGGTGTTATTTCTGAGGCCTCTGTTCTGTTCCATTGGTCTATATCTCTTTTTTTGTACCAGTATCATGCTGTTTTGATTACTGCAGCCTTGTAGTATAGTTTGAAGTAAGGTAATGTGATGCCTCCAGCTTTGTTTTTTAAATTTATCATTTATTTTTTTGCTTAGAATTGTCTTGGCTATGTGGGCTCTTTTTTGTTTCCATATGAAACTTAAGGTGGTTCTTTCCAATTGTGTGAACAAAGTCAATGGTAGCTTGATGGGGATAGCACTGAATCTATAAATTACTTTGGGCAGTATGGCTATTTTCATGATATTTATTCTTTCTAACCATGAGCATAGAATGTTTTTCCATGTGTTTGTGTCCTCTCTTATTTCCTTGAACAGTGGTTTGTAGTTCCCCTTGAAGAGGTCCTTCACATTCCTTGTTAGCTGTATTCCTAGGTATTTTACTCTTTTTGTAGCAATTGTGAATGGGAGTTCACTCATGATTTGGCTCCATGTTTGTCTGTTATTGGTGTATAGAAATGCTTGTGATTTTTGCACATTGATTTTGTATCCTGAGATTTTTGCGGAAGTTGCTTATTAGCTTAAGGAGATTTTAGGCTGAGACGATAGGGTCTTCTAAATATACAATCATGTCATCTACAAACAGACAATTTGACTTCCTCCTTTCCTAATTGAATAGGCTTTATTTCTTTTTCTTGCCTGATTGTCCTGGCCAGAACTTCCAATACTATGTTGAATAGGAGTGGTGTGGGAGAGGGCATCCTTAGTCTTGTACCAGTTTTCAAAAGGAATGCTTTCAATTTTTGCCCATTCAGTATGATATTGGCTGTGGGTTTGTCATAAATCACTGTTATTATTTTGAGACATGTTACATCAATACCTATTTTATTGTGAGGTTTTTAGCATAAAGCACTGTTGAATTTTGTCAAAGGCCTTCTCTGCATCTATTGAGATAATCATGTTTTGTCATTGGTTCTGTATATATGATGGATTATATTGATTTGTGTATGTTGAACCAGTCTTGCATCCCAGGAATGAAGCTAACTTGATCGTGATGGATAAGATTTTTGGTGTGCTGTTCGATTTGGTTTACCAGTGTTTTATTGAGGATTTTGCATCAATGCTCATCAGGGATAAAAAATTTTCTTTTTCAGTTGTGTGTCTGTCAGGTTTTGATATCAGGATGATACTGGCTTCATAAAATGAGTTAGGGAGGATTCCTTCTTTTTCTACTGTTTGGAATAGTTTCAGAAGGAATGGTAATTAGCTCCTCTTTGTACCTCTGGTAGAATTCGGCTGTGTACCCATCTGGTCCTGAACTTTTTTTGATAGGTAGGCTTTTAATCGCAGCCTCAACTTCAGACTTTGTTATTGGTCTATTCAGGGATTCCACTTCTTCCTGGTTTAGTCTTGGGAGGATGTAACTGTCCAGAAATTTATTCATTTCTTTGAGATTTTCCATTTGTTTATTTGCATAGAGGTGTTTATAGTATTCTCTAATGGTTGTTTGTATTTCTGTGGGATTGATGGTGATATCCCTTTTATCATATTTTATTGCATCTATTTGATTCTTCTCTCTTTCTTCTTTGTTAGTCTGGCTAGCTGTCTGTTTTGTTGATCTTTTCAAAAGACCAGCTCCTGGATTCATTTATTTTTTAAGTTTTTTTTTGTGTGTCTCTATCTCCTTCAGTTCTGCTCTTAGTTATTTCTTGTCTTCTGCTAACATTTTGTTTGTTCTTGCTCCTCTAGTTCTTTTAATTCTGACATTAGGGTGTTGATTTTAGATCTTTCCTTTTTTTCTCTTGTGGGCATTTAGTGCTATAAATTTCCCTCTACTCACTGTTTTCAATGTGTCCCAGAGATTCTGGTACATTGTGTCTTCATTTTCATTGGTTTCAAAGAACATTTTTATTTCTACTTTCATTTCATTATTTATCCAGTAGTGATTCAGGAGCAGGTTGTTCAGTTTCCATGTAGTTTTGTGGTTTTCAGTGAGTTTCTTAATCCTGAATTCTAACTTGTTTGGACTGTGATCTGAGAGACTTGTTTGTTATGATTTCCATTCTTTTGCATTTGCTGAGAAGTGTTTTACTTCCAATTATGTGGTCTATTTTAGAATAAGTGTGATGTGGTGCTGAGAAGAATGTATATTCCATGGATTTGGGGTGGAGATTTCTGTAGATGTCTGTTAGGTCTGCTTGGTCCAGATCTAAGTTCAAGTCCTGGATATCCTTGTTAACTTTCTATCTCCTTGATCTGTCTAATATTGACAGTGAGGTGTTAAAGTCTCCCACTATTATTGTGTGGGAGTCTAAGTTTCTTTGTAGGTCTCTAAGAACTTGCTTTGTGAATCTGGGTGCCCCTGTATTGGTGCATATATATTTAGGATAGTTAGCTATTCTTGCTGCATTGTTCCCTTTACCTTATGTAATGCCCTTTTTGTCTATTTTGATCTTTATTGGTTTAAAGTCTGTTTTATCAGAGACTAGGATTGCAATCCCTGCTTTTTTTTTGCTTGGTAAATCTTCCTCCATCTTTTTATTTTGAGCCTATGTGTGTCTTTGCACATGAGATGGGTCTCCTAAGTATAGCACACAAATGGGTCTTGACTCTTTATCCAATTTGCTAGTCTGTCTTTTAATTAGGGGCATTTAGCACATTTATATCTAAGGTTAGTATTGTTATGTGTGAATTTCATCCTGCCATTATGATGCTAGCTGGTTATTTTACCTATTAGGTGATGCAGTTTCTTCATAGTGTCAATGGTCTTTACAATTTGGTATGTTTTTGCAGTGGCTGGTACCGGTTGTTCCTTTCCATGTTTAGTGCTTCCTTCAGGAGCTCTTGTAGGGCAGGCCTGGTGGTGACACAATCTCTCAGCAGTTGCTTGTCTGTAAATGATTTTATTTCTCCTTCACTTATGAAGCTTAGTTTGGCTGTATATGAAATTCTGTGCTGAAAATTCTTTTCTTTAAGAATGTTGAATATTGGCCCCCACTCTCTTCTGGCTTGTAGGGTTAGCACTGAGAGATCCGCTGTAAGTCTGATGGGCTTTCGTTTGTGGATAGCCCAACCTTTTTCTCTGGCTGTCCTTAGCATTTTTCCTTTATTTTAAACCTGGTGAATCTGACATTATATGTCTTGGGGCTATTCTTCTTGAGGAGTATCTTTGTGGTGTTCTCTGTATTTCCTGAATTTGAATGTTGGCCTGCCTTGCTTGGTGGGGAAGTTCTCCTGGATAATATCCTGAAGAGTGTTTTCCAACTTGGTTTCAGTCTCCTTATCATTTTCAGGTACACCAATCAAACGTAGATTTGGTCTTTTCACATAATCTCATATTACTTGGAGGCTTCGTTCATTTCTTTTCACTCTTTTTTCTCTAATCTTGTCTTCTCACTTTATTTCATTGAGTTGGTCTTCAACCTCTGATATCCTTTCTTCTGCTTGATCAATTCAGCTATTGAAACTTGTGTATGGTTCACGAAGTTCTCATGCTGTTTTTCAGCTCCTTCAGGTCATTTATGTTCTTCTCTAAACTGGTTATTCTAATTAGCATTTCATCTAATCTTTTTTCAAGGTTCTTAGCTTCCTTGCATTGGGTTAGAACATGGTCCTTTAGCTCAAAGAAGTTTGTTATTACCTACCTTCTGAAGCCTTCTTCTGTCAATTTGTCAAACTCATTCTCCATCCAGTTTTGTTCCCTTGCTGGAGTTGTGATCCCTTGGAGAAGAGGCATTCTGGTTTTCAGAATTTTCAGCCTTTTAGCACTGGTTTCTTTCCATCTTCGTGGATTTATCTACCTTTGGTCTTTGAAGTTGGTGACCTTTGGATGCGGTCTCTGAGTGGACATCCTTTCTGTTGACGTTGAACCTATTTCTTTCTGTTAGTTTTCCTTCTTATAGTTAGGCCCCTCTGCTGCAGATCTGCTGGAGTTTGCTGGAGGTCCACTTCACACCCTGTTTGCCTTGGAATGACCGTCGGAGACTGAAGAACAGCAAAGATTGCTGCCTGTTCCTTCCTCTGGTAGCTTCGTTGCAGAAGGGTACTTACCAGATGCCAGCCAGAGCTCTCCTGTATGAGGTGTCTGTTGGTCCCTATTAGGAGGTGTCTCCCAGTCAGGATATAAGGGGGTCAGGGAGCCACTTGAGGAGGCAGTCTGTCCTTTATCAGAGCTCAAATGCTGTGCTGGAAGATCCGTTGCTCTTTTCAGAGCCGCCAAGCAGGGACGTTTAAGTCTGCTGAAGCTGTACCCACAATAGCCCCTTTTCTCAGATGCTCTGTCCCAGGAAGGTGGGGGCTTTATTTATAAGTCCCTAATGGGATGCTGCCTTTATTCAGAGATGCCCTGCCCAGTGAGGAGGGAGTCTTGTGACACAGTCTACCTTCAGAGGCCTTGCTAAGCTGCCGTGGGCTCTGCTCAGTTCCAACTTCCTGGCAACTTTGTTTACACTTTGAGGTTGAAACTGCCTACTGAGCCTCAGCAATGGTGGATACCCCTCCTCCCACTGAGCTCGAACGTCCCAGGTGGAGCTCAGACTGCTGTGCTGGCTTTGAGAATTTCAAGCCAGTGGATCTTAGCTTGCCGGTCTTTGTGGGGGTGGGACCCACTAAGCCAGATCACTTGGCTCCTTGGCTTCTGCCCTCTTTCCAGGGGAGTGAACGTTTCTGTCTCACCCATGTTCTAGGCGCCACTGAAGTATAAAAAAAATAAATAAATAAATTTAAAAAACTGCAGCAGCTAGCTCAGTGTCTTCCCAAATGGCTGCCCAGTTTTGTGCTGGAAACCCAGGGCCTTGGTATTGTAGGTACTGGAGGGAATCTCCTGGTCTGTGGGTTGTGAAGACTGTGGGAAAAGTACAGTATCTTGGCTGGAGTGCAGGGGACAGTCCCTAATGGCTTCCCTTGGCTAGGAGAGGGAGTTCCTTGGACCCTTGCACTTCCTGGTTTAGGTGACACCCCACCCTGCTTCGGCTCGCCCTCCTTGGGCTCACCCACTGTCCAACCAGTTCCAATGAGATGAACCAGCTACCTCAGTTGGAAATGCAGAGACATCCACTTTCTGGGTTGATCTTGCTGGGAGGTGAGCACCAGAACTGTTCCTATTTGGCCGTCTTGACAACAGTCTCTTACTTACTTTTTTAAAAGGGTCTTATCCTTTTTTTAAGAGTCTCTTTTACTTACTCTTATCGGGACTGCTCTTTCATTAATCTAATTTGTTATGGCCCGGGAAACAAGAGAATAGATGGGAGAGAAACCTGCCACACTTGATTGTAACAAACATGTTTTTACATACTGACAGGGAAATGTTTAAACAATCACATCAAAACATTCTGCTTCAATGGTATTACAGGTAATCAGTACAAAAATTTAATTTAATTTTTACAACCTAGATCTGAGCACTTCTCATTTGTCAGGTCTGGTTAGAAACAGACATTTTGAAAGAATCGATTCTATTCTTAAATGGTTTCTCACTTCTTTGTATATTATGACCCTATTAAGACAAAATCCAGCCATATGTGCACCAGGGGAAGAGGAAGGAGGGCTCTGTAAAACAAAACCCCCAAACACATACCTTTACGTGGTTTTATTAAAGCACATACACATGAGTGTATTTATATATTATAATTTATTAAAACATGTTTACATTTATATAATTAATTTTTATTTATAATTTGATGGTAAATTAGTCTGGATTAAAGTTTCGGAATTATTTGGGAATACCAAGCCTGAAGTACTAACTTAAAGGATGATCCTGTGTCTACAAATATGCACATAAGATTACATATTCATTGGAGAGATCCAAGATGACTGATTAGCAACAGCTCAGGAATGTAGCTCCCAGTGAAAGCGTAGAGAACGAGTGGACGTCGCACTTTCTGACGAATTTTTGTTGCCCACAGACTGGGAGATTCCCAGCAGAGGAGACACACGGGTCGCCAGCGCGACTCTTTTGGCCGGCGCGGCTGTTTCGCTGGCGCCCCAGCGCGGCGCTTCCTGGTGCGGAGTATACGGGACGGTCGGGCTCGGCTGGTCCCATCCCCACAAGGAAAACAGCAATTGGAAGCGCTGAGGACTGAGAGTTTCACAGCAAACACAGCGAACCTGGGAAGGTCCGGCTCTGTGGGGAAGGGGCGTCCGCCAAAGGAAAACTAAGAAACAGAAAAAAATTTCATCACCGGGCGGAGAGAGATCCAAGATGGCCGCGTAGCAGCAGCTCAGGATTGTAGCTCCCAGTGAAAGCACAGTGAGCGAGTGGATGCTGCAAC
>PVKP010035020.1:0-23692 GCA_004027715.1 Plecturocebus donacophilus | reverse complement strand
CGCCCCGCCAAGATGGGGGTTTTAAGATTAAGTAGGTTGGATGCAGTGGCTTGCACGTGTAATCCCAGTACTTTGGGAGGCTGAGGCAGGATGTTTGTTTGAGCCCAGGAGTTCCAGACCAGTCTGGGCAATGTAGTGAGACTCTGTCTGTACAAAAAATTTAAAAATTAGCTGTCCATGGTGGGATGAACTTGTAGTCCCAGATGAAAGCTGAGGTGGGAGGATCACTTGAGGCCAGGAGGTTGAGGCTACAGTGGGCTTTGATTGTGCCACAGCACTCCAGCCTGGGTGACAGAGCAAGATCCCTCTCAAAAAAAAAAAAAAAAAAAATGATGAAGTATAGAGAGTGTGCATACATAGAGCAGTTAAATCACGGTGCATCTGGAAGCTTAAAGACAGTATGGTTTTTTTTTAATTTTTTAAAATTTTTATTTTTTTTTATAAAGATGGGGTTTCACCATGTTGGTCAGGCTGGACTTGAACTCCCGACCTCAGGTGATCTGCCCACTTAAGCCTCCAAAGTATCTGGATTACAGGTGTGAGCCACCACACCCGGTCTAAAGACAGTGTGTTAACAGTTCTGCCAGCATTTGTTATCTGAGCACGTTGATAGATTTTACTTTCCTCCCCTATAAAATGAAGAATTTGGAATGGGAGGTCTCTGAGGTCTCACCTGGTTCTAAAAGGTGATTTATTGATTTCCAGGTAGTGTAGATAATAATAACAATGCCAGGTGCAGTGGCTCATGCCTGTAATCCCAGTACTTTGGGAGGCCGAGGTGGATGGATCACGAGGTCAGGAGATCGAGACCATCCTGGCTGACATGGTGAAACCCCGTCTCTACTAAAACACAAAAAATTGGCCAGGTGTGGTGGCAGGCACCTGTAGTTGCAGCTACTTAGGAGGCTGAGGCAGGGGAATGGCTTGAACCTGGGAGGCAGAGTTGTAGTGATCCAAGATTGCGCCACTACATTCCAGCCTGGCGACAGTACTAGTCTCCATCTCAAAAAAAAAAGTAGTAACTAAAAGGTGATCTCATTTATTCACCTGGTTCTAAAAGATGAGCACCCGGCATGTTCCCAGCACTTCTCTAGTGAGGCATATAGCAGACATCAAAACCCCAGACATCTCTGCTCTCATGAAGCTCGAATTCTAGTTGGGGAAGACAGGTGTTAAATATGAAAAATATGGAAAGCACGTATTATGTTAGGTGGTGGCGAGTGCACTATAGAAAAGCAGGAAAGGAGGATGAGAAGAGATAGGAGGGTGATTTCTGGAGTGGAGGGAAGCCTTATGGAGAAGGTGACATTTGAGGAAACAGCTGAAGGTGGTGAGGAATGAGACGTGGGGAGGCTCCGCTGGGATATGGAGACCTCATAAGGCGAATTACCTAACTCTCTGAAACAGCAAGCATCAGTTAAACAAGGCTTTTGGCAAAACAAATCTAAAAATAAATTTCCTATCATTTTGACATTACTATTATAACAAAAACCTCACACAGAAATGACAGTAAGTTCCTGCTAGACTGCATGCTCCTTGAGGGCAGCCTCTTGACCTGTCCATCTCCATAATCAACTATGAGCTCTGGCCCATGAAAGGCTCTCAGCATTTATTTCCTTCTTTTTCTCACTTCTCTTTTCCCAGCTCTCCTTCATAACCTCCAAACAATTGTGGTATTTGATATTGTCACAGCTATCTCTTAGCTGTCATTGGGTAAATGAAATAGTGTGTGCTGTTTGCCCCAATTTATGATTAATTTGGAAGTAACCACCTACCTTAAGAACAGATTCAGTGACACCCCAGGAGAAGTCACAGGGAAACTGACCCTGCACATCTGGCGTGGACTCTTTTAAAGAAAAACCATTTTCTTGTATGATCTGTTTGTAGTAATGTGCTGAAGACTTAGGTTTCCGCTCTTTCTGTTTACTATTAAAATCCACATAAAATAATCCTCGGCGGGTGTTGTAAGTATCCTGCCATTCAAAGCCATCCAGGAGAGACCAGGCAGTATAACCAAACACTTGTATTTTGTCTAACCGTATTGCTGCACAGAAAAAAGAAAGGAAAGATGTTCAGAGGCCTAAACATTCTAGTTCATGTTTACAATTTCACTAATGTGCCAGAGGACAGCATATTGTAAAACCAACCTTTTCCCTAATTTTCAGATCTGCTGTATCAAATAGAAAATTCATTTTTATCCTTCAAAGGTAGCAATTATTTTCATCCAGACTGGTATCCTGATTCCCCTCACTCCCACTTGGAACAAGTGAATGTCACAGTTAAAGGATCACATTTTAAATATTCCTGGCCGGGTATGGTGGCTCATGCCTGTAATCCAGCACTTTGGAAGGCCGAGATGGGAGGATCACAAGGTCAGGAGTTCGAGACCAGCCTGGCCAACATAGGGAAACCCTTTCTCTACTAAAAATACAAAAATTAGCTCAGCGTGGTAGTGGGCGCATGTATTCCCAGCTACTTGGGAGGCCGAGGCTTGAACCCGAGAGGCGGAGGTTGCAGTGAGCCGAGACCATGCCATTGTACTCCAGCCTGGGCTACAGAGAGAGACTCTCTCAAAAAAAAAAAAAAAAAAAAAATTTCCTGAACCTTGGTGTGTAAATCTGTGTCAGAGGGCATAGTAATTTCCAGAGCTCTTTGGGACCAATGCAGATGTCTGCCTGTGACCAAGAGTTTCTTATTTCAAGTTTGATTTGGTTTTTGTTTGTGGATAAGCTACTCATTCTAGGAAACTCTCCTTCAAAGAGTTAAAAAAAAATATCTGCTTTTAGAATGAACATAAGTGAATGTAGACATAAGGAGGTAAAAGAAGAAAAGTGATGTAAGAGAGTGGGAACTGGCTGGGCTGAGGAGCTTACCCTCCTATGCTCCAGGGAGCATGCTATTGGGCAAGCTTCTTGGCCTCAGTTTCCTCATTTGTAAACAGAAAAGCTTGGAAAATAGAATCTCTAAGGACTTTTCTAGGTTTAAAACTCTGATTCAATAACTTGTAGGAATTGTGTAAAAATGAAATACGAAAATCAACAGGCTAGGCACAGTGGCTCACGCCTGTAATCCCAGCACTTTGGGAGGCTGAGGTGGGTGGATCACCTAAGGTCAGGAGTTCGAGACCAGCCTGGCCAGCATAGTGAAACCCCGTCTCTACTAAAAATACAAAAATTAGCTGGCAATGGTGGCGGGTACCTGTAATCCCAGCTACATGGGAGGCTGAGGCAGGAGAATCACTTGAACTCAGGAGGCAGAGTTTGGAGGGAGCTGAGATCACACCATTGCACTCCAGCCTGGGCAACAAGAATGAAACTTTATCTCAAAAAAAAGAGAGAAAAAGAAAATCGGCCGGGCATGGTGGCTCATGCCTGTAATCTCAGCACTTTGGGAGGCCGAGGCGAGTGGATCACCTGAGGTCAGGAGTTCAAGACCAGCCTGGCCAACATGGTGAAACCCTGTCTCTATTAAAAAAAATTTAAAAAACAAAAAAAACAAAAAACATCAACAACAACAATAAAAAGAAAGTGCACACCACCACTGGTGAAGTGTAGGCTGGGCGTGGTGGCTCACGCCTGTAATCCAAGCACTTTGGAGGCCAAGGCAGGCGGATCACCTGAGGTCGGGAATTCAAGACCAGCCTGACCAACAATGGTGAAACCCCGTCTTTAAAAAAAAAAAGAAAATCAACAGCAGCAGTTCAAACAACTACCCAAATTAACCATGAATCCTTTTTTCTTTCTTAAAAGATTTCACTTCTTTCATAGAAATGCCTCCTCATCTCTATATTTTTGAGATTTTATCACTGACATTTTTTTCCTAAAATGAGGAAATTCCAGGCCAAGAGTTTCCAAGAAGATAAGTATGTTCAACAGGCCCTGGTTCTTGTCAATAGTTGTTGTAGGGTCCTCAGGAGAGGTGAAATGGTAACACCTGGGAAATGGACACCCCTCCTGCCACGTGCATGGCGTTTGACCCAGACCCCATAGGCAGAGCCCTTGGCCTTGGCCCCCATATGCATGGCCCATAGCTGGGCATGGCTTGGTTTGATGCTGCTCCTTCCTGTAACTTGGGGCAGCAGGGGCTTGCTCTCCCTCAAGACTCTCCCTGAAGGCTCTCTCTAGCAGCACCTGGGATTTTCCTCCTGTTTTGTGACTTCTAAAGACAGCAACAGAATTTTAGAAAGATCCACAGAGAATTCCTTTATATGAGAGTGAAATAGAGCCCAACTCCAGGGAACAGAACCATCGTAACCTGAGCTTGTCTTCTGCTCCGTTGTTTCTATCAGCCACCTGTAGATGTCACTACTTTAGTAATAGAAAAGGAGTGAGAGGCTAGGTTGGGGCCAGAAGTCTCAGGGAGCAATAGAAACAACTCATTTTGTCTTCAGACCTTTTCATTATACGGTCATGTAATACAGTATAAAGATCACCATTTCAAGAAAATCTTTCAACATCTTAGAATAAAGTACTACTGTTAGGAAACTTTAAGCAAATCTCTTTTAGTATGGTGTCCTTTGTAAATCATGAAACAGCATCTTCCTGCCAATTAGGGATGTAGCTCTAGTCTGAAAGAATTCTGTTCTCAAACTTTTATTTAAAAAAGAATATGGAAATAACATAAAAAAGTGCTCTCAACATTGGACAATACAATGGCTGGGCACGGTGGCTCACGCCTGTAATCTCAGCACTTTGGGAGACCTCACCTGAGGTCAGGAGTTCAAGGCCAGCCTGGCCAACATGGTGAAACCCTGTCTCTACTAAAAATACAAAACAGCTGGGTGTGGTGGCAGGCACCTATAATCCCAATTACTTGGTAGGCTGAGGCAGGAGAATTGCTTGAACCCGGGAGGCAGAGGTTGCAGTGAGCCAAGATTGTGCTGTTGTGCTCCAGCCTGGGCCACAGAGTGAGAATTCGTCTCAAGAGAGAGAGAAAAAAAAAGGACAATACAAAAGCCCAGACCAGGCATGGTAGCTCATGCCTGTAATCCCAGGACTTTGGGAGGCCAAGGTGGGCAGATCGCTTCAGGTCCGGAGTTCGAGACCAGCCTGGCCAACATGGTGAAACCCCCCTTCTCTCCTAAAAATACAAAAATTAGTTGGGCATGGTGGCAGACGCCTGTAATCCCAGCCACTTGGGAGGCTGAGGCAGGAGAATCACTTGAACTCAGCAGACAGAGGTTGCAGTGAGCCAAGAGGGTGCCACTGCACTCCAGCCTGGGTGACAAAGTCAGATTCCATTAAAAAAAAAAAGCCCAACAATAATAGTTAAATTCAAAGGTGACTTTAAATAGCCTGTAAGTTTTCAGAATTTTTAAAAAATTAAGCAAGTCTACAACCAACCTTGAAGCACCTGGCTGAGGAAATTCTTCATCATGTAGATGGCCGTGGTGTCTTCGGTTTTCACATGACTGTCCGTGAACCAGCCATTCTCAGCAATCAGGATTCGAGGGTTGTTGTATTCCAGCTTAATCCAGTTCAGCGCTTCTCTTAAATTGAGTGAAACATTTTGCCCCATTTTATCCATGGTGTTTAGGGGCTTGAAGTTGTTGGGTCCAAAAGAAAAGGCAAAGAAATCAGCTGTGCCTCTCACCTCATTCTTCTCTGCTTCGGAGAAAAGGGGTAGAACGGAGAGCAACCGCTTTCTCATCCCCTCCGGATAGTCACCGTCCCCATGGATAGGGTTGGCAAACCATCCAAGCACAGAAACCATGGATTGTTGACATTTGGATATATCTGTCATGTTTTCCGACCGGTTTGGCTCAATCCAATGAGATCCCAACGTAATGGATAACCAACCGTTCTGATGTGGGCGGAAATGTGTGTTGTAGTTATGCCAAACTTTTGAATGAGCCTAAAAGAAGAAAATAATATTGATTTTTATTGTCCTCACTTACAAGGGCTGTAACATGGCTGGTAAATGGTCTTTTCATGAATACAATTAATGCAGCATAGAGTGATTCGGAGGAAAGCTGCCAGGGAAGCCCTGATAACCTCAAAGTCTGTTCTCTATGCCCCTAGTGCTTCCAAACTAAAACTTCTGCTATAGGAGAGCTGGAGGCTGGCGAGAAGCGTAGTCTAGGTCTTACTTCTCCTCTGCCTGGCTCCCTTCCCAGGCCCTCTTGGGGTAGGATGTATGGTTTACTCCTCTTCATAAGAAGACACAGAGCAGTGACTTTTTTTGTGTTTTTGAGACGTAGTTTTGCTCTTGTTGCCCAGGCTAGAGTGCAATGGCGCGATATCGGCTCACTGCAACCTCCGCTTCCTGGATCCAAGGGATTCTCCTGCCTTAGCCTTAGAATAGCCTCCCGAATAGGTAGGATTACGGGTGCCCACCACCATGCCCGACTAATTTTTGTATTTTTAATAGAGACGGGGTTTTGCCATGTTGGCCAGGCTGGTCTCGAACTCCTGACCTCAGTGATTCACCCATCTCGGTCTCCCAGAGTGCTGGGATTACAGGTGTGAGCCACTCAGCCTGGCCTAATTTTTGTATTTTTTGTAGAGATGGGGTTTCACAATATTGGTCAGGCTGGTCTCGAACTCCTGACCTTAGGTGATCCAACCTTCTCGGCCTCTCAGAGTGCTGGGATTATAAGCATGAGCCACCACGCCTGGCCCAGAGTAGTGATCTTTCACCATTCTACGGAATCTCCCTTTGGTCCTAATTTAGAAGTCCAGGACAGCACAGGCTCAGAATCCTATAAATGAGTAATAATAGAGCCCACATCCTAGGGATGTTGTGAGGATTGAGTGAATTAACATATGTAAACAGCTTTAGAATCATGCCTGACACAGAGTAAGCTCTATATAAGCCTTAGCTATTATTGCTATGATTATTAAAGGGTGGTTGGCACCACCCACAGCAGAAGACCAATGGAAAGAGTGTGAGCTTTGGGGTCAGCACACCTAGGCTTGAAATTTATGTTCTTATTGTGTAAGCTTAGGCAAGTCACTTAACCTTTCTGAAACCTCTTAGTACTCTCAGTTGTAGAATGAGGTTAGTAACAACAATATCCATCAGGCATGGTGGCTCACACCTGTAATCCCAGCACTTTGGGAGGCCGAGGCGGGCGGATCACCTGAGGTCGGGAGTTTGAGACTAGTCTGGCCAACATGGTGAAACCCTATCTCTACTAAAAATACAAAAATTAGCTGGGCATGGTGGCAGGTACCTGTAATCCCAGCTACTTGGGAGGCTGAGGCAGGAGACGTGCTTGAATTTGGGAGGTGGAGGTTGCACTGAGCAGAGATTGTGCCATTGCTCTCCAGCCTGGGTGACAAGAGCAAAACTCTGTTTCAAAAAAAAAATCTTCTGTAAGGTTGATGTCAGATTTACATGCACGAAGTAAGCAGCATAGAATAGATCACATAGGAGGTACTGCCAAAAGGTGGACATTATTATTATTGGTCCACCTGGAGTTTGCATTTCCAGTTGTGCTCTCTTATAACACAGCCTCGTGATGGGTTTCTGGTCCATTTCATATTATAGATACTTCCTGAGCACTTACTTCAGTGCCTGGCTCGCCCTGCCCTGAGAGGGTGAGACAGATGGCACAGGAACTTACCCTCAGAAAGTGTTGTAGCGGGAAAATAAGGATGCAGCATGTGAAAGGGAAACATAAACAGCATAAAATATGGCATTAAATTAAAAAAAAATTAAAAGCCAGAAGCCATAGCTCAGCTAACAGTCACAGCCATAGCTGAAGGTGCAAACATTAAAGACTCCAGTTAAGGACTCCATGCCAGTTAAGTGCCAAGGCCACTGCCGTGTCCCAGCTAGCTGTGGAATTGTCCTTCATCTGTGTGGGAGCCACTCTCTTCCCCTCAGCATTTCACTTGCTTGTCTCTTGACATCTCTCCCCTGGTCTCTCAATCTCTCCACTATTTGAGTGTTTCTTTTTTTTCCTTTGAGACACAATCTTGCTCTGTCACCCAGGCTGGAGTGTAGTGGCACCATCTCAGCTCACTCAACCTCCACCTCTTGGGTTCAAGTGAACCTCCTACCTCAGCCTCCCTAGTAGCTGGGACTACAGGCAAATGCCACCACACCTGGCTAATTTTCGTATTATTAGCAGAGATGGGGATCCACCATGTTGACCAGGATGGTCTCAAACTCCTGACCTCAGGTGATCCACCCACCTTGGCTTCCCAAAGTGCTGGGGTTACAGGCATGAGCCATCAGTCCTGGCCTCCACTATTTGCGTGTCTCTAAAACGAATGCACAAACCCGTTATCTTTAACACACAGAGCCAGATTTCAGTTTTGTTCTGTAGCTTTTCTCTTGCTCACTGGAGATGTTTTATATCAGGATAAACTGCCGAAACTGCCTTTTTTGTAGGTCAAGGACAATCAAATATGAACGATGGATTCAAACCAGATAGATCCTGTGGACCCTGAAAATGTTCCATAAACCTTGTTAGATGGGGAAAATAGGCATTGAGGTAAGGGGTGAGGATTCTGAAATGGGCCATCCTGCTTTATGCAAGAAAAACTAATTTAAATAATTTCCGGAAAGATTTTCTGGAGGAATAGATACCTTGAGGTATACCTCTGTCCACCTGTCCTTACTCAATTTTCATTGGAAGATTCTGGTACCATTTAGCACCCAGGTGTTCCCAAGGATCCTTAAGAATGCTTTCCTCTTGGTCTGTTGAGTGGCTCACACCTGTAATCCTAACACTTTGGGAGGCCAAGGTGGGAGGATTGTTTGAGCTCCGGAACTCGAGATCAGCTTGGGCAACGAGACAAAACCCCATCTCTACAAAAAATACAAAAATTAGCCGGGCGTGGTGGTGCATGCCTGTAGTCCCAGCTACTCAGGAGGCTGAGGTGGGAGGATCATTTGAATGAGGGAGGTGGAGGTTGTGGTGAGATTGTACCACCGCACTCCAGCCTGGGCAATGGAGTGACACCCTGACTCAAGAAAACAAACAAACAAACAAACAAACAACTTTCTTGCTGGGTGCAGTGGCTCACACCTGTAATCCTAACACTGGGAGGTCAAGTTGGGTGGATCTCTTGAGGTCAGGAGTTCGAGACCAGCCTGGCCAACATGGCGAAACTGTGTCTCTACTAAAAAAATACAAAAATTAGCTGGGCGTGGTGGCATGGTGCTCATCTGTAATCCCAGCTACTCAGGAGGCTGAGGCAGGAGAAAAGCTTGAACCTGGGAGGCAGAGGTTGCAGTGAGCCGAGATTAAGCCATTGCACTCCTGCCTGGGTGACAGAGTGAGACTTTGTCTCAAAAAAAAACAACAACAAAAACAAAGAAAAACTTTCCTTTGAGAAGTGTTCAGAATGTAGCCTCCTTCCTTGTCTCCAACCTAAGATTGCAACTTCTGGAGGAAATCACAGCAGAGCCTGGGACAGACACTACCTTAAATGGTTTCAGCTAGTCTTTCTGGGTTTTTCGGGGGCTAGAATCACAATAGAAATTCTTGAGAACCACTTTTTTTTTTCCTGATTAGAAACAAAAGCAGTCATACATTACTAGGATTCAAAGGAGGGCATTCTTTGCTTTTCTCTCTCTCTCTCTTTTTTTTTTTTTTTTTTGAGATGGAGTTTCACTATGTTGACCAGGCTAGTCTCGAACTTCTGACCTCAAGTGATCCACCCGCCTTGGTCTCCCAAAGTGCTGGGATTACAGGCGTGAGCCACCACGCCCGGTTCTTTGCTTTTTTCTAACCAGTCACTTAATCCCTTGGTAGCCTTAGAGCTATCATCCATAGAAGACCCAGTGACCAGCACCTTCCTTCAGGGCTGTTGTACACCTCTCTATGCAAGCTGGAAAGCACTGAGCACATGTAGGATTCTGAGCTATAAACTAGTTGCTTTGCAAATTTAGTGTCTTGCCTTTGCAGACACTAAATTTCAGTGGTTATATGAAAGATGACCTAAGTTGTGATAAAAATCTTGTATTCATCAGCCTTTGAATGAGAAACTGTAGAGCTCAGAAGACATGTCTTTGCAGTAGCTTTCCATGCATGTTTTCTGGATATGCATATACATGTGTTGTCAAGGTGACCTTCACGTTCCACAGTGTCTCTTTCACCTTTGCTGCTATTTGCATAGGCTATCAAGGTATCTAGGGTTATCTTTGCTCTGGGCTGAAGACAGCCTCTTCATTCTCATGTAGAGAATGTGGGGGAGGTCCTCTGTGCAGTACTTTTGGTTATAACTTGATCCTATTTGCCAAGTAACAAGGTGAAGAGTTTTGCTTTGAGATCGTGAGTTTGCCATATCCATCTATGTGTGTTCTTTGGTCGGACACTAATAAAAGAGATCTGTTGGGAAAATTAAAATGGGGTTAGTAGGGGAGCCCAACCTGGGCTCTGCAACCTTGCACAACAGCCATTCTACAATTTTCCAAGGTCACCCCCTAACTTGTACAAGGCCAGTTACCTTTGTAATGATTGATTTAAGAGAGCTTCAACCTTTGTTCTTTAGATTCAGTAGCTTAAAGGGAAAGTCAGCTTCTATTTTTTTGGAGCCAGCTATCAGGGCCTAATGTCATTGAGAGAGCCAGGACTCAATAGCTCATTCTGTTTCCTCCTCCAATCTAATGTGGCAGCATTTTTTTGATGCCCCTGAAAGTCCAGACTCAGATAAATTCTGTGGATGATAGGAAACAAATAAGATAGCAGGCACAACTTTAGACACAGATGAAGAGGGGATTAGGAGGCAGAGGAAGACATGATGGGACACTGTTGGAAAGACGGGTTGAAGACAGATAAGTAACCCTAACGCATCACACCGGTGTATTCAAGAAACCTGCAGTCAGTTGTCAAAAGTTTCATTTCCAAATCTGTGCATTATTTTAGTCACATTTGGCTGAAATATCTTCATGTGTACTGTAAAAGTGCCTGTTGTTAAAGCTATTTAATAGACTATTAAGTGACAATGGTTCAAGATAGTTTACTTAAAAACTCCGCAAGCATAACAAAATATGTTTATATTTCTGTGTTCCCACCCAGGCCTTCCAAATATATTTCCCAGCTAAAATCACTTTAAGGCTGAGTGCGGTGGTTCACACCTGTAATTCCAGCACTTTGGGAGGCAGAGGAGGGCGGGATCACCTGAGGTCAGGAGTTCGAGACCAGTCTGGCCAACGTGGTGAAACCCTGTTTCTACTAAAAAATACAAAAATTAGCTGGGCGTAGTGGCAGACACCTGTAATCACAGCTACTCAGGAGGCTGAGGAAGAAGAATCGCTTGAACCCTGAAAGTCAGGGTTCAAGCTGCAGTAGGCTGAGATCATGCCACTGCACTCCAGCCTGGGAGACAAAAGCAAAACTCCGTATTGAAATAATTAAACAAATAAATAAATAAAAATTAAAAAAATAAAATCACTTTAAACATTTTCCATATTGTTTTTGGATTTTAGAATATCTTAGTATAACAATTCACTGATTTGATGAAATATGGTTTACTTAGTCATCTCTTTTGGTAAAAATTTTTCTTTTTTCTTTCTTTCTTTTTTTTTTTGAGATGGAGTTTTGCTCTAGTTGCCCAGGCTGGAGTGCAATGGTGTGATCTCGGCTCATTACAACCTCCACCTCCCAGGTTCAAGTAATTTTCCTGCCTCAGCCTCTGGAGTAGCTGGGATTACAGGCATGTACCACCATGCCTGGCTAATTTTGTATTTTTAGTAGAGATAAAGTTTCATCATGTTGGTCAGGCTGGTCTCAAATTCCTGTTCTCAGGTTGTCAGCCCGCCTCAGCTTCCCAAAGTGCTGGGATTACAGGCGTGAGCCACCATGCCTGGTAAAAATTTATTTTTCTTTATTCTTTTGTTATTTCTCTTTTTCTGTCATAAATGTTTAAATAACTAACTTTGGACATATATCTTGTAATTTATTTGAATCATTTCCTTTCATTAATCCCAGGAATGGACTACCTATTTCTAAAATTGTTCTAAATATTCCCAAATCCCTTTCCATACATTTTGTCCATTGGTGTGTGTTCTCTGGCCATCTAATACAAAACACTAATGGCTCTATTGGGGGATAAATGGTGTTTGAGAATGATATAAAGGTGCTACTTAACTGGGCGAGGTGGCTCACGCCTGTAATCCCAGCACTTTGGGAGGCCGAGGCAGGTGGATCACTAGGTCAAGAGATCAAGACCATTCTGGTCAACATGGTGAAACCCTGTCTCTACTAAAAATACAAAAATTAGCTGGGTGTGGTGGTGCACACCTGTAATCCCAGCTACTTGGGAGAATGAGACAGAAGAAGGGCTTGAACCCAGGAGGTGGAGGTTACTGTGAGTGGAGATCGAACCGCTGTACTCCAGCCTGGTGACAGAGCAAGACTCTATCTCAAAAAAAAGAAAAAAAAACCAAGAAATGGTACTACTCATCTACCTGGCACTATAGGGGAAATAACATTGGTCTTGAAAGCAGGAGACCTGGGCTCTAGTATTAGCTCTGCTGACTCATTAGCTTTATGATCTTGGACAGATCATTTCACTGCCAGAGACCTGTTTTTCCCTTCATTCTACTGAGCTAAAAATAAATATCCTAGAGAATTGTCATGAACATCAAATGAGGTAATAATATCTCAATGAACATCAAATGAGGTAATAATATCTGTGAAGACCCTGTGAAAATGACACAAATGTAAATCTGAAGTACTTAGAAAGAGCAAGCTGAAAATAATTTAACTTGCTGTAGAAAATCATGATGGAAACTGTGAACGTGAAGAGCGTTCTGCAAATAGCTCCTAAGCTCTTACCTCTCAAGGCTCATGGCTGAACATGTTTGCCTTCATTTATTGTTTGCAGCTTATTGAGTTTTACTCACTGTCCTTTTGGGATTAATTTCAATTTGATTCATTTTCATCTGCTTAGCTCTTCTTTATATTGGTATCAAGTTGATTTTTTTTTTTATGGGGACAAAGTCTCCCTCTGTCACCCAGGCTGGAGTGCAGTGGTGTGATCTTGGCTCACTGCAGCCTCTGCCTCCTGGGTTCAAGCGATTCTCCTGCCTCAGCCTCCTGAGTAGCTGGGACTACACGTGCCTGTTACCATGCCCGGCTAATTTTTGTATTTTTAGTAGAGACAGGGTTTCGCCATGTTTGCCAGGCTGATCTTGAACTCCTGAGCTCAAGCGATCCCCCGACCTCGGCCTCCAAAAGTGCTAGGATTACAGGCATGAGCCACCATGCCCGGCCTCAAGTTGATTTTTCATTTATTTTTTGTTTTGTAAAGACAGTTTCTCACTATGTTGCCTAGGCTGGTATTGGACTCCTGGCCTCAAGTGATCCTTCAGCCTTAGCCTCTGTCTGTGCTCAGCCTACTATCAAGTTTTATGTTAATTACAAATGCTGCTCTTCCAGATTGTTTAACATTCATTTATTAGTCTATGCTGCAGTTTACAAATATTTATTGGATGTGGTGACTCACATCTGTACTCCAGCACTTTGGGAGGCCAAGGCGGGAGGATCATTTGAGGTCAGGAGTTTAGGACTAGTCTGGGCAATATAGTGAGACTCTCTTTCTCTATTAAAAATTAAGAAAATTAGCCAGGCATAGTGGCATACCTATAGAGAGTCCCAGCTACTCAGGAGGCTGAGGTGGAAGGATTCATTGAGCACAGGAAGTCGAGGCTGCAGTGAGCTATGATCATGCCACTGTACTCCAGCCCAGGCAACAGAGCAAGACCCTGTCTCTAAAAAAAATAAATAAATAAAAATAAAAATAAAAATTATTGGATGCTTGATAAGGTATGTGACCTTTACTGTTTATTGCTAAAAACTTATGTGACAATTATTTCTTTAATTATATTATGTGACTAATTTTTTAAAAGTTTTTGGCAATCTTGAAACTCTCTTGGAAACAATATTTTACCTTTGCTATTCTTAGGAAATAATTTAAATATTAACAAAAGTTACCCCCTTTCATAAAGAAAATATTTACCATCCTATTTTTAATGGTCCAAATTCATGGTATTATTTTTTTAAAGACAGGAGTCTTGCTCCGTCACCCAGCTGGAGTGCAATGGTGAAATCTCGGCTCATTGCAACCTTGGCCTCCCTGGTTCAAGCCATTCTCCTGCCTCAGCCTCCCGAGCAGCTGGGACTACAAGTGTGCACCACCACACCCAGCTAATTTTTGTATTTTTAGTAGAGATGGGGTTTTGCCATGTTGGCCAGGCTGGTGTCAAACTCCTGACCTCAAGTGATCCACCCACCTCAGCCTCTAAAAGTACTGACATTACAGGCATAAGCCACTGTGCCCAGCCCAAATTCATGTTTTCTGTAGTTGAAATAACTCAGTATTATACTTTAATGAATTTTCCCCTATTGTTTTAAATCATTATATTTTCAAATTATTCTGGCCAAGTGTGGTGGCTCATGTCTATAATCCTAGCACTTTTGGAGGCCAAGGAGGAAGAATTGCTTGAGTCCAGGAGTTTGAGACCAGCCTGGGCAACAAGGCAAAAACCTATCTCTACAAAAAATACAAAAATTCGCTGGGCATACTGGTGTGTACCTGTAGCCCCAGCTACTCGAGAGGCTGAGGTGGGAGGATCACTTGAGTCCAGCAGGTCGAGGCTGCAGTGAGCTGTGTTTGAGCCGTGTTCACACCACTGCACTCCAGTCTGGGTGGCAGAGCAAGGCCTTGTCTTAAAAAAAAAATTATCCTAACAAATTATTGATTGTTCTCAATTTGTATTGTTTCAGAATTTCCCTGAAGGAATGTAAAAACTAAACCCTAACATATTTGTTCCTTTTTAAAAAAAGTTATTTATTTATATTTTTTAATTTTTGAGAAGAATTTCACTCTTGTTGCCCAGGCTGGAGTGCAATGGCGTGATCGGGGTTCACTGCAACTTCCACCTCCCAGGTTCAAGCAATTCTCCTGCCTCAGCCTCCTGAGGAGCTGGGATTATAGGCGCCCACCACCACACCCAGCTAACTTTTGTATTTTTAGTAGAGACAGGGTTTCACTATGTTTGTCAGGCTGGTCTTGAACTCCTGGCCTCGTGATCTGCCTGCCTTGGCCTCCCAAAGTGCTGGATTTGTTCCTTTAAAACAAGTATCCTGTTATAGAATTCTGATTTCAATGACAATATTACTAAATTAAACTAGTGGCTGAGCCAGAATCTATACCTGGAAACACAAAAGGAAGAAAGTCTAGAATAAAATTCATAATTTGATTAAATGAGTCATCTGATTTCCCTCTATTAGAAATTCAAAGCAATCAATATTAGTAAATTAGTACTGTAGTGAAGTTCTCTTTGCCGGAGGAGAGCATTTGCATGCCATCTTTGTAGAGGGTGTAATGATATTTAAGGCTTTCTGTTAGTGATCCTGATAGTAATTTTTTCATGCAAAAGGACCATATCTCATGGTATATATAACTGAAGCGAAAATGGCCTGGGTCGGTGACTTGAAGCCTTTTCTCAGGATTTAGAAATACAGATAGTCAGTATAAAAACCACCATGGAGGCCAGGCATGGTGGCTCTCACCTGTAATCCTAGCACTTTGTGGGGCTGAATCGAGCGGATCACCTGAGGTCAGGAGTTCGAGAACAGCGTGGCCAACATGGGGAAACCCCGTCTCTACTAAAAATACAAAAATAGCCGGGTGTGGTGACACGTGCCTGTAGTCCCAGTTACTCTACTTGGGAGGCTGAGGCAGGAGAATCTCTTGAACTTGGGAGCAGTGAACCAAGATTGCACCACTGAACTCCACTCCAGCCTGGGTGACAGAGCGAAACCCCGTCCCCCCCAAAAAAAAACCAAAAACCCACCAAGGAGATTACAAATTATTATAATAATAAAAACAAGAGCCATCCTGTGTAGGGCCTGCAGCAAAGTCAGATTTACTGTGAGCCTAATGGAGTGTTAGCCTCAGGACTCCTTGCTTACCTAGGTCCCTAGAAATGCCCTGGGTGGTTGAGGAAGCTAGTTGCAATTGGAAGCATTTCTAGGTAAGCAGTTTTGGCAAATTCTCTAAAGAGACTTTAGAAAAAAAGGACTCCAAGACTATAGTAATTTATTGTGCTAGGTTTGGTAGCTCATGGCTGTAATCCCAGCCCTTTGGGAAGCTGAGGCTGGTGGATCACTTGAGCCTAGGAGTTCAAGACCAGCCTGGCCAACACGGCAAAACCTTGTCTCTACAAAAAATACAAAAATTAGCTAGGCATGGTGGTATGCATCTGTAATCTCAGCTACTCAGGAGGCTGAGGTGGGAGGATCACTTGAGCCCAGGGAGGTCGAAGCTGCCATGAGCCGTGATTGTGCCACTGCATTCCAGCTTGGGTGACAGAATGAGACCTGTCTCAAAAAAAAAAAGTCTATGGTAATTTACTATGATGTTTTTCTCATTCTAAATACATATTCATTAATTTATTTAATTTTTTTTGTAGAAATAGGGTCTCACTATGTTGCCCAGGCTGGTCTCAAACTCAAGCAATTCTCCTGTCTAGGCCTCCCAAAGTACCTGAGCTACTGTACCTGGCCAGATATTTACTTTTGTATTGATTTTTGTCTACATTTAAGTTTTTTTTTTTTTTTTTTTTTGAGATGGAGTCTCACTCTGTCACCAGACTGGAGTGCAGTGGTGCCATCTTGACACACTGTAACCTCTGCCTCCCGATTCAAGGGATTCTTCTGCCTCAACCTCTGGAGTAGCTGGGACAACCGCACCCCATCCCGCCTGGCTAATTTTTTTGTATTTTAGTAGAGATGGGGTTTCACCATGTTGGCCAGGATGGTCTCTATCTCTTGACCTTGTGATCCACCTGCCTCAGGCTCCCAAAGTGCTGGGATCATAGGTGTGAGCCACTTCGCCCAGCCAATTTTTTTTTTTTTTTAAATATTTAAAAAAGGATCCCTCGCCCTATTGTAAAAGTCCCAGGCTCATGCATTATGGTTCCACACCAGGCCTATTAGCTTCTTGAGGGCAGAGACTGACTGTATCTACTGTGTTCACAGTTGTCCACGCAGATGTCCAGGGGAGGGCCTGGCCTAGAAGATTTGTTGAATGAATGCCCACTATGGATCAGCTAGTTTGTTGGTTACGTGGTGTACACTGTTGATAATACAGCTTCTGCAAGACAAATCTTATTTTTCTCATTTTAGAAAAGAAATTGAAGTTTACAGTTGCAGAGCTGGGCTTTGAACCCACTTTACTACACTAGCAGGACTGTGTGTCCTGCCAGTCCTAAATTTTGAAGCTGTTGAGGAAAGACCATTTGACATATTGTTTTAAAATTCTATTTTCTCTCTGCTGTACTTGGTTATTAAAAGAGTTAAATATTCCTAGAATGAGGGCACCACATTCCACAATTGTATAATGAGAGAAAAATACCTATATACCTTTGGAATTCAGTATCATCTAGAGAGGTCATGGAGGACTTGTCAGCAAATGTAGGGTGTTCAGAAAACCATTAGTGGTCTAAGTGCCTAGCACTGCACTTCTTTGTGTAACATTTTAATGTAATTCTCTATGCACCTCTCTCCTAAAACCAGTAATGTTGGCATCGGATTATTTTCCTCACTCATGTGAGAGGCTAAATGAATCCCTCAGAGACCACCCACTGTGCTGGACTGTCTTCCCTGTGAATGGTGATCTTTACACCATTGTCAATGTTAGACTGAAGTCAGGCACAGTGGCTCACGCCTGTAATCCCAGCACTTTGGGAGGCTGAGATGGGTGGATCACTTGAGGCCAGGAGTTTGAGACCAGCCTGGCCAACATGGTGAAACCCCATCTCTACTAAAAATACAAACATCAGCCGAGTGTGGTGGCGCACGCCTGTGATCTCAGCACTTTGGGGGCCAAGGTGGGTGGATCACAAGGTAAGGAGATCGAGACCATGATAGCGAATACAGTGAAACCCCGTCTCTTAAAAAAAAAAACAAAAACCCTCAAAAATAAAAAAATAAAAAATAAATAAAAAATAAAATTGGGTAGGAAGACCCTCAAAAAAAATAAAAATAAAAATAAATAAATTAATTAAAAAACAACAACAAAAAAACAAAAATCAGCCAGGCATGGTGGGACATGCCTGTAGTCCCAGCTACTCTACTTGGGAGGCTGAGGCAGGAGAATCGCTTGAACCCGGGAGATGGAGGTTGCAGTGAGCTGAGATCACACCACTGCACTCCAGCCTGGGTGAGAGAGCAAGACTCTGTCTCAAAAAAAAAAAAAAAAAAAAAAAAAATTAGACTGAAAGGGCAGAGATGCTTGTCTGCATAGCATTTAGAACAGCACGGCATTCAACCATGTAATAATTAAATGATTCTTAGAGATGAGTAATTTTCATAACTCAATATAACAGAATAGTGATGGAAATAAGAGCCATAGAAATTGAATAATATAAATAGTAATAAGAGCTAACACATATCTAGTACCCAATGTGCTGGGCACTGTTCCAGGTGCTATGTGTGTACTCTCTCATCTAATCCTCACTGAAATCCTGCGAGGTAGGTACTGTGATCATTCCCACTTAGAGGAGAGGAAACCAGGAGGTGGAGAGGTTAGGTAACTTGTGCCAGGTGAATCAGGCCCAGGCTGTATTGCTCCATGTACTCTTGCCTGCCAATTAGAGGTAGAGTATGGACTTCAGAGATCATTTTGTTCAATTTTTAAAATTTTTCTATTATAGATGAAGAGGCTGAACCTCCCTCTCCCCCAAATAAATGATCTGCCCAAGGTGTCGGTTAGTGGCAAAGCTAGAAGTAGAACTAAGTCCTTCAGCTTTCTAGTTCACTGTCATTCCAGGATATCATGCAAATTAAATTATGTGCCTTTGAAACACCCTTTTACACCATAGATCCGAAGGTGATTGAACAGGCTGTGAAAATGCAAGGGGTATATAACAGACATGTCATAAAACCAAGGGACAGTGGGCTGAGAAAGCCTCTAAGAAACAGAGACATCCAGGCATGTTATTTCAACACTTTGGGAGGCCAAGGTGGGTGGATCATTTGAGGTCAGGAGTTTCAGACCATCCTGGCCAACATAGTGAAACCCCGTCTCTACTAAAAATGCAAAAATTAGCCGGGTGATAGTGGCAAATGTCTGTAATCCCAGCTACTTGAGAGGCTGAGGCAGAAGAATTGCTTGAGCCTGGAAGGCGGAGGTTGCGGTGAGCTGATCGCCACTGAGCTCCAGTCTGGTAGACTAAGTGAGACCCTTTTTTTTTGATGGAGTCTCATTCTGTTGCCCAGGCTGGGATCTCAGCTCACAGCAACCTCCACCTCCCAGGTTCAAGCAATTCTCCTGCCTCAGCCTCCAGAGTAGCTGAGATTATAAGCACGGGCCACCAAGCCCAGCTAATTTTTTTTTGTATTTTTAGTAGAGACAGGGTTTTGCCATGTTGGCCAGGCTGATCTTGAACTCCTGACCTTGAGTGATCTGCCCACCTCGGCCTCCTAAACTGCTGGGACTACAGGCATGAGCCACCGTGCTCGGCCGGAGTCATGGTTTTGATTATGCCTCCATCCTGCTTCACCTCCTGGGGCGCCCCTCGGAACTCAAAATGGAGAACTCAAATGGAGAATTCATCAGCATTACCTTATGTTTCATTCTGTTCATTACACAAAGTTATATACATTAGCAAAAACATGTTTAGATAAGTTATTTTTATTTATCTAAGTTTCCTTCAACCTCTGGTATTATTTTATCCCTTTTGACACTCTTCATCCATTTACTTTGATTGTTCACGTCTACAAACGTTTATTTAACAAATACAAGGCACTGTAATAGACATTTAGAAAACCAAGGTAGCCCCTGCCTTCGGGTGACCTATGATGTCTAACAGGAGAAAATACAGAAATGAGTGATATAAAAATAGTATGCTTTTACATTTTGATTATTCAGAAATAACTGAAACTAAATGTAATAATATGATTCAAAAATCACTATATATATGTATATGTTTATGTGTACATATACATAGAAAAAAATTGGACATTGAACAAATTGCTAGCAGTGGTTATTTCCATGGTGTGGGGTTAGGGAGTAAGGAAAAAGAGAACCCTTATTTTTAACAATGTCTTTCTATATTGTTTGAATGTTTTGCAATACAAATGCATTATTTTTGTAATTTAAAAAAGTTGGGTTGGGCATAGTCGTTCATGCCTGTAATCCCAGCACTTTGGAAGGCTGAAGTGGGAGAATCATTTGAACCCAGGAGTTCAAGATCAGTCTGGGCAACAAGAGCCAGGCCTTGTATCTACAAAAACTAAAAATGTTAGCTGGGGGTGCCTGTAGTCCCAGCTACTCGGGAGGCTGAGGCAGGAAGATCGCTTGAGCCCAGGAAGTTGAGGCTGCAGTGAGCCATGATCATGCCACTGCACTCCAGCCTGGGCAACAGAATAAGACTCTATCTCGGAAAAAAAAAAAAGTCAAGAGTATTGGTGGAAACAGTTCCTGTCAGTGACTGACTTGAATTGTTCTATGCTATCACTCTTCAGCTTCCCCCCACTTCCAAAATTCTCAAAGGAAAAAACAGACTTAAATGTAAAGTTCAGCTACTCTGAATTTCATTCTATATTAAGAAATATTTTGTCCTCTATAATAATACATTGATGTTCAAAACAATGTAAGGAGGAGTCATGGATTATACATAATTAATATGGAAGAAAAACCCGTAACAGTAGACCCTGCCCCTTTACTTAAGACTTTGGTCATGTAATCTCTGGTCCAGATATGACCCAAGCAATGAACTCCCCCAAATACTAAAAGATCCTGGCTTTCACCAACCTCAGTTATCCAAAAACATTTTCAAGTAACACTACTAGATCAACCAAGGATTACTTTAATTACTTCTGTGATTCACTCTTCACTGGCCAGTAAATTAGAAGGTTCTGGTCTATTCTCAGCTTCCCTACTACTTTTCAGCAACAGAATTGTTGTTAATGTTCAGTAGTTTTAATCACACCTTTTTGTTTTAAAAAATATATTTTTTTTCCTTAGATGGAGTGTTGCTTTGTCACCCAGGCTGGAGTGCAGTGGCATGATGTTGGCTCACTGCAACCTCCTCTTCCCGGGTTCCTGCTTCAGCCTTCTGAGTAGCTGGGACTACACGCACCTGCCACTATGCCCAGCTGATTTTTTTTTTTTTTTTTTTTTTGAGATGGAGTCACTCTGTCATCCAGGCTGGAGTGTAGTGGCGAGATCTTGGCTCACTGCAACTTCCAGCTCTCAGGCTCAGATGATTCTCCTGCCTCAGCCTCCCAAGTAGCTGGGATTACAGGCGTGCACCACCATGCCCAGCTTATTTTTCTTGTATTTTTGAGATGGGGTTTCACTATGTTGGTCAGGCCGGTCTTGAACTCCTGACATCAAATGATCCATCCATTTGGGCCTCCCAAAGTGCTGAGATTACAGGTGTGAGCCACCGCACCCAGCCTACAATAGGCTATTTTCTAATGCTGAGTTTTCTCAGCAAAACTTTTTATGTTATTAAATGACTTATTTTATATTATAAAATCATGTAAAGTTTCCTCCAGTTCATAGTTTCATCATGTCCAGCTCTGTTTCCATCATCTAAAATATTTTGTAATAGTAGTTTTCCATGTTATGAGAGTACTTGTATCAAATCAAGCTGTTTAAATAGGATCACAATATTATTCTCTGAGCATTTATAATTACATTTATTTAAACTCTTGTTAATCATTTACTGAAGTATAACTTTTTCTGCTTAATGGTTAGAAAAAGTAAATATTGCTCTCTAGAATACCAATTGTAGTCTAAAAATATTTTTTTTACAGGACTTTTATAACTAACAATGGTATTCTGGTTATGGAAACTCTCTTTGGCAATTCTCCACAAGCAGTTTTCTTAATTTATCAAACTTAGTTAAAAACATCTTTAATAATAATAGTTTTAACGTGTTTGTTATTTCCTTTTTCTTTCTTTCTCTCTTTTTTTTTTTTAGAAACAGAGTCTCTAAAAAAATGAGATGACATTATAAAAAAAAAAAAAGAAAAAGAAACCGAGTCTCGGTCACCCAGGCTGGAGTGCAGTGGGGTGATCCCGGTTCACTGCAACTTCTGCCTCCCAGATTCAAGCAATTCTCCTGCCTCAGCCTCCCAAGTAGCTGAGATTTCAAGCTTGCACCACTATACCCAATTAACTTGTATTTTTAGTAGAGACAGGGTTTCACTATGTTGGCAAAGCTAATCTTGAACTCCTGACCTGAAGGATTCTGCCTGCCTCAGCCTCCCAAAGTGCTGAGATTACAGGCGTGAGCCACCATGCCCAGCATGATCAGTATTTCTTTCTTTTTCTTCTTCTTCTTTTTTTTTTTTCAAATCAAGTTGACAGATGAAGATCAGTATTTCTTATACTGTATTTTGTTAGAGGTGTCTTAGATTCTGATGCAGATGGGTTGGCATTATATGCTGGTGCCATGTATTAGCTAATCATATGAAGAACTGTGCTAACTCTAAATAATATGGCCAGGCGCAGTTGCTCACACTTGTAATCCTAGCACTTTGGGAGGCCAAGGTGGACAGATTGCTTGAGGTCAGGAGTTCAAGACCAGCCTGGGCAACATGGCGAAACCCCATCTCTACTAAAAGCACAAAAATTAGTTGGCATGGTGGCTCACACCTGTAGTTTTAGCTACTTGGGAGGCTGAGGCAGGAGAATTGCTTGAACCCAGGAGGTGGAGGTTGCAGTGAGCTGATATTGCACCACTACACCATTCCAGCATGGGCGACAGAGCGAGACTCCTGAAAAAAAAAAAGATATGGGAGAGAGATCCAAGATGGCCACGTAGCAGCAGCTCAGGATTGTGGCTCCCAGTGAAAGCACAGAGAGGAAGTGGATGCCGCAATTGCAGATGAATTTTTGATGCCCACAAACTGGGAGATTCCCGGCAAAGGAGCCACACGGGTCGCCAGCGCGACTCTTTTGGCTGGCGCGGTGCTTCTCGGTGCAGAGTATACGGGACTGGGTGCCCTGTGGGGCTCCGCTGGTCCCATCCCCACAAGCAGAACAGCAATTGAAAGTGCTGAGGACTGAGAGCGAGCACAGCTGAACCCGGGAAGGCTCAGCTCTGTGGGGAAGGGGCGTCCACTGAAGGAAAACTAAGAAACAGGAAAAACTTCATAACCAAAAAGCCCGATGTCCACTCAGAGACCCAATCTGAAAGTCGGCAATTACAAAGACGACAGGTGGATAAATCCACAAAAATGGGAAGAAACCAGTGCAAAAAAGCTGAGAACACCCAAAATCAGAATGCCTCTCCTCCTGCTGGGGATCGCAGCTCCTCATCAGCAAGAGAACAAGGCCTGACGGAGGATGAGTGTGATGAACTCACAGAATCAGGCTTCAGAAGGTGGATAATAAGAAACTTCTGTGAGCTAAAAGAACACGTTCTAACCCAATGCAAATAAACTAAGAACCTTGAAAGAAAATTTAACGAAATGCTAACGAGAATGGACAACTTAGAGAAGAATATAAGTGAATTGATGGAGCTGAAAAACACAACACGAGAACTTCGCGAAGCATGCACAAGTTTCAGCAGCCGAATTGACCAAGCAGAAGAAAGGATATCAGAGGTCGAAGATCAACTCAGTGAAATAAAACGAGAAGGCAAGATGACAGAAAAAAGGGTAAAAAGGAATGAACAAAGTCTCCAAGAAATATGGGACTATGTGAAAAGACCTAATCTACGTTTGATAGGTGTACCTGAATGTGACGAAGAGAATGAATCCAAGCTG
>PVKP010035019.1:0-23695 GCA_004027715.1 Plecturocebus donacophilus | reverse complement strand
CTTTCAGATTGTGCCTCTGAGTGGACGTCTAGTTTGTTGATGATGAAGTTATTTCTGTTTCTTAGTTTTCCTTCTAACAGTCTGGCCTCTCTGCTGTAGGACTGCTGAGGTCCACTCCAGGCCCTGCTTCCTGGGGATCACCTGTAGCAGCCTCTGCACTTTCACTGGGAGCTGCAATCCTGAGCTGCTCCTAACCGGCCATCTTGGATCTCCCCTCCCTGTTACTTTTTTTTTGAGACAGAGTCTTGTTCTGTTGTCCAGGCTGGAGTGCAGTGGTACAATGTCAGCTCACTGCAACCTCTGCCTCCCAGGTTCAAACCATTTTCCTGCCTCAGCCTCCTGAGTAGCTGGGACTACAGGTGTCTGCCACCATGCCAGACTAATTTTTGTATTTTCAGGAGAGATAGGGTTTCGCGATGTTGGCCAGGCTGGTCTTGAACTCCTAACCTCAAGTTATCCACCTGCCTCAGCCTCCCAAAGTACTGGGATTACAGGCATGAGCCACCATGGCTTATACAGTTATTTCTGTATCACCACAGAGCTAGATGGATTATATAAATTATTACTGAGTTAATTAATAAATCTGTATCCATGTTTCTTTACAGAGACTACAGTTCTTAATGTTAAATATTTAGGAAATAAACAGAGTAAAGGTCTCCCACTGTGTAAAGACTGGCTCACACTTCTTGGGAAGACTGGATAGATCTTGAGTGTGTTCAGTGCAGTATAAAAGTCAAGGGCAGGAACTCGGGAGCCAGGTGAGCTGGGTGTAAATCACTGCTCTCTGACTTTGAAGATGAATGACCAGGAACAAATTACTTCACATATCTGTGTCTCACTTTCCTGACCTCTACAATGGGAGTAATACTAGTATCTACATTAGAGGGCTGTTGTGGGATAGGTGTGAAGTTCATACACAGTGCTGAGGCTCAGTGAGTGCCGGGTGAGTGTAACCTACGGACCAATAGGGAGATCCAAGGTGGCAATCGGATGATGCATAGGATGTGATTAGGCAGAAAGGACAGATGTGGACACTAAAAGCGGAAGTGCACGAGAAAAGACATGGAGGTGGAGTGCGTGTTCAGAGAACTAGTCCATCTGGGGAAGAGGGTTTGCAAAATGGAAACCTTTAGATAACGCTACAAAGATTGTGGTGACTGAGCTTGAAACAGGCCTTTTTTTTTTTTTTAGCAGCTGACGAGTCTGGATTGATTCCTGCTTGAGTTCAGGAGAAAAGATAGTGTTGGGATTCCTGGGGGTCATATTGCACAGGGTGAGACTGGCTGAGGTCACAGCAGAAAGGAAAAGGCCCTCAGTGACATTCTCACATCGTAGGTCAATACCCACTGCTGCCCATATTTGGAAGAAAGCATAAAACTGAAGGCCTCGGCACATGGCTAGGTGATGTTCTTTCCAGTGGTTTCCTACCCCTGCTTCTGCATTGTAGCTTACGTGAAATAAGCAAGAAGGAACAGGACCAAGCCCTGGCTGCGGCACTTGCTGGCATCCTGTGGGCTGCAGGAGCAGCTCAGAAGGCCACCGTCTGTCTTGTTTCTGAGGAGACTTATGTTGCCTCGACTCCAGACTACTCCGTGGATAATTTCACAGAGCAAGTAAGTGAAATATGGTAATAACAGTCCTCCCTGTCCTGCCAGATCAAAGGCCAACAAAGCCTGAGCATGTAATAGATTTACCATGGATATGCAGGTGGGGCCCCAGCCATGCTCCTGATGTGAATGGAGTGATCCAAGCAGACAAAGCAGGGAGTCCGGCTGTAAATTCCTCCTTCCGGAATTCACCATGAACATGTATATCTCCCATTGGAAATCATCACAAACTCTATTTCTATATCCACAGTCTGAAAGACAGCTAAATTTCACCTATTAGACAAAAATCTCTTTCTAGTTTTACTGCTCAAGATATTACATGATTTTAACCTGAGGAATGCTGGTGATGCTGGTAGCTACCCAATCTCACCGTATATGCTTCGCAGGGCCCTGTGTAAGATAATATGTCAGTTTTTAGTAATGTGATTATGCAATGAAACAAAAATCCCACTTGTGGCAAAACAGTGAGTTGACATCTCTTAGATGTAACTTTCATCTTCCTTTCATTTTTATCTTCTGTTCCTGAGTTATAGCTCCAGCTGTTTGAATTTTTAGAGAAAGAAGCCGCTGAGAAATTCATCTATGATAACCTACAATGTGTAAGTGTTTAAGTGTTAATTCCTTTATGTTGCCTGATCTTACAGGGATCTTCTTCCTTTGATAAAGTCTATTTCTAATGATGCCTGTTAAGAAAACCAGGTCATTTTGAGAGCTAAGAAGGGGCAGAATGAGAGAACAAAAAAGATCTGCCTCTTCCTCCTCACAACCTAGAAAGAGGCCACATCACACACAGACCCACCCACAAATGCCTCTTTTTCTTTGGTTAATCAAGACCAGAGAATAATACATTAGAGAGTATGTAACAGTATTTCTTTTGCAGCAAGAGAGAATGTTAAAGCAGTCCTGTCTCATCTAATGAATAAAAAATAAAAATGGTGAGAAAATAAAATAAACTAAGGTTCTTATCTAAGCTGTCGAAGTGATCATTCACATTGACTCCACATAATTGGCTTCTGGCCTTGAAAAGGTGGTCCTGTTTCACCTCTTCTACTAGCACCTTCTGTACAATGGCCTCCACTGCAACGATTCCTCCTCACCCGCAGAGAGGACAGGGGACAAAGAAGGGTGCGGTGATGGTAGAAAATGAAAGGTACATTTTAAAGAATCCTCTATGGAGAAAAGAATAAAAGCTGATTTTCTGAAAAATCAGAAACATACAATGTGAAAGCAGAGAGCGATTAGCAAGATAACCATGAAGTGATACAACTGTTCATTGTATGGAGCAGGGAAAGGTGATCTCATAGGTCTGTTATTAACTTGTGTGGTAGGCAGAGGATTAGTCCCCCTAAAGAGGTCCAAACTCTATACCCGGGACTTGTGAATACATTACATTACATGGCAAAGGGGAATTAAGGTTGCTACTCAGCTGACTTTAAAGGAGGGGGAAAATCCTGGATGACCCAGGTGGGCCAGGTGGAATCCCAAGGGTCACTAGTACTGAAGAGAAAGCAAAAGAGGAAGTCAGAGAGACGCGCTAGGAGAAGAGCGCCCCTGTTGTTGCTGGCTTGGATCCGCTTCGATGATGGAAGAGCAGAGCCATGAACTAAGGAATATGGCGCAGGGCCTTTAGAAACTGATGAGGACTAGGAAACGGATTTTACTCTAGCATTGCTAGAAGAAAAGCTGTCCTGCTGACATCTTGATTTTAGCTCATTAAGACCCATTTCAGACTTCTGACTTCTGGAACTATAAGATCATAAATCTGTATTGTTTAAGCTATTACATTTACAGTAATTTGTTACAGCAGCAATATGAAACTAGTAAAACCTGTATGATAGATTTTAAGTACCTGACCTGAAATATTGAACTAGAAACCTGCTTAGGGATTCTTTGTTGTGGGCAGGAGACACTGAATGGGGTTACACAGATACAGAGTATCCATTTAAGAAATGACCCTTTTAGCAAAAAGAGGCAAACCCCTCCCTCCCTGTCTTCCATCTTCTCAACTCAAATCTGGGAGAATCTGACTCAATAAATAGGAAGAACCCCGCCCCCCCAGGCCCCACCCATATCTGCAAGAAATTCTTAAATTTAGCCATGGTTGAGATCAGAGGATCAGAGCTGAAGCTATATACAAGCTTCTCCAGTCAAGACTAAGGGTTGAGCTGGAATAATGAAGGCCCTGTACAGAAGTGGGCTCTGAAACACAAATGGGCTTGACACAAGAGCTAAACATTACCTTAGCTACACTGGGGAAGTGTGGATGCCATTTCCTTAGTGAGGGGGACTTGATGGTATATATATTCCTTTCAAGGACCTCCCCAAGACAGGGTTGCACATGGTGATTAGCACCCCACCCCACTTTACCAAAGCCACCTCACTAGCAAAATGACAATCCTGTGTCTCATTCCATTTGTCAGAGATCTCAAGCTACAAGTCTGAGGGCTACATGTGAGCTGCGGATCTTTTGTTATGGGTTGAACTGTGTCCCCCAAGAATGATATGTTGGAGTTCTAACCCCCTTTCCCAGGACCTGTGAATATGGACCTTATTGAAAATAAGGTCTTATAGATGTAATCAAGTTAAGATGAGGTCATACTCAATTCTGTTGGGCCCTAATCCAGTGGCTGGTATCTTTATAAGAAAAGGAAAAATTTGAACACAGACACACAGGAAGAACACCATGTGATAATGGAAGCAGAGACCAGAGTCATGCTTCTACAAGCCAAGGAAGGCCAGCAACCACCAGAAACCAGAAAGATGCAAGGAAGGATCCTCCCTGAGGGCCTTCAGAGAGAGCATGGTCCTACTCTGACACCTTGATTTCAGACTTCTAGCTTCCTAAACTGTGAGAGAATACATTCCTATTGTTTTAAACCATTCAATTTTCTGTAGTCTTTCATGGCAGCCCCAGGAAACAAACACACTCATCATACAGGATCTGAACATTAGCCTACAGTGTTGCTTTTTACAAATCTGAAACAATGAATGTCAGAAGCAATCAGGAAATTCCACGTAAAAACCTACATTTTTGGTTTTTATCAAAAAATCAGAAAATCTGGCCCCACAGGACCTATATTCTTGCATGTCCTCAATTAGCTGACATAAGAGGCAGCTACCCTCATTAGACAAGTTTTCATAGACTGAATGATGTCCACATCCTAATCCCAGAAACATATTAATACAGGGTCCCTCTTTATTCTTGGTTTTGCTTTCGGCTGGTTCCATTACCCCTGGTCAACCAGGGTCCAAAAATATTAAATAGAAAATTCCAGAAATAAGCATTTCATACGTTTTAAATTGCATGCTATTCTGAGCACTGTGATGAAATATCTTGCCATCTCAATCCCACCCAGGATGTGAATAATTCCTTTGTCCAGTGGATCCACACTGTAGACGCTCCACACCCGTTAGTCACACAGTGACAGTCATGTCGTGGTATTACAATGCCTATGTTCAAGTAACCCTTATTTTACTTAATAATGGCACCCAAACACAAGAATAATGCTGTCAATATATTGCTATAAATGTTCTATAATATTAATGTATTAATTACTGTGCCTAATGTAAAACGTTTTCAAAAGTATGTATATATAGGAAAAAACATCGCATATACAGGATTTAGTACTATCCATGGTTTCAGGCATCCACTGGATAATGGAACTTATCCCTCACGGATAAGGGAGACTACTGTATGTCACCTAACTGATTGAAAGGATTTGCGGATGATCAAGTTAAACATCTTGAGGGGGGTAGGGGACATTATCCTGGATTATCCAGATGGGCCCAATTAATCTAAAGGGTCTTTATAAGGGAAAGGGGGAGGCAGGAGAGTCAGAGAGATGTGACCAGGGAAGCAGAGGGAGAAAGTTATGTGATGTGGGGCCACTAGCCAAGGAATGAGGAGGGCTTCTAGAAGCTGCAAAAGGAAAGAAAACCGAATCACCCCAAAAGCTTCCAGAAGGAACACAAGTTTGTGAGCACTTTGATTTTAGCACAGTGAGACCCATGTTGGACTTTTAACCTCCAGAACTGTGAGATAATAAATTTGTGTTGTTTAAAGCCACCAAAGCTGTGGCACTTTGTTACAGCTGCAATAAGGAATCTATATATAAAAGAATCCCCGTTTGCATTAGGCCCCACTCCTTCCCATTTCTCCTGCTCATTTCAGTTCCTGTCTGGCTTCTATGGCACTGGAATTTATTCTCCTGAGGGCCCTGCCCGCTGTCAGGTCACACACAGCAAAATGGATACATTAATCCACACAGGGAAAAGCACATGCCTTTTAGCAAAAGTCTTCCTAAAGAAGACTTTAAAGACGTTTTAACTCTGCACCTAGAAAGCCAGCCAGAGAAGCTACTCTACTTGTCAGCAAGTAGAGTGTTGACATCAAGCTAAAAAAAAAAAGCCAACTAATGAGAGGCTCTGAATGTTTATTAGATAGTTTAGATTTGATCCTAGAGATTGCAAGGCACCTTAAAGTTCTAAGCAGAAAAGAAACCTGTCCAAGGAAAGAGACAGGGGAGAAGTGCGTTCGAGAGGGACACATACTAATTTTGCTGTGGATCTAGCATGTTCCAAGAACCAAGGAAGGTTCGATGAATTAATTACTTCATTTAACTTTTGCAATGAACCTGGAGAAAAGGTTCTCTTTATCTGTGATTGTGGATTCGACTGCAACTCAAAGAAGTTAGTAAGTAGGAGTTAGAAAGCAGTAGAACCGAGGTGTGTAACTCCAAAGTGATTTCTACAAAGCCTCTCTGCTGCTCTTCAGTTTAATGGGGCAATGAGGAAGGACACAAGGAGAGAAGAGGCTGATAAGGAGAGGGCAGGGAAGAGCAACCAAGAGCAGCAGTGAGGTGGGTAGAACGGATACACTACACCTTGGCCAAGGTTTGAAGAGAATCACACGCTAGAAGTGCAGGACAGAAAGATGAGGTGAAGGCCAAGAGAATGATAGCACCACTGACAGACAGGAAGCAGGGAAACAATAAATTTGAGAGTAGAAAGCTCGATCCTTTCAGCAGCCAGGGGGAAAAAAATTCTCTCAGCTGCTGGGTGCAGTGGCTCACGCCTATAATCCCAGCACTTTGGGAGGCCTAGGTGGGTAGATCATGAGGTCAAGAAATCAAGACCATCCTGGCCAACATGGTGAAACCCCGTCTCTACTAGAAATACAAAAATTAGCTGGGCATGGTAGCATGCACCTGTAGTCCTAGGTACTCAGGAGGCTGAGGCAGAAGAATCACCTGAACCCAGGAGGCTGAGGTTGCAGTGAGCCGAGATCGTGCCACTGCATTCCAGCCTGGCCACAGAGCAAGATTCCATCTAAAAAACAATAACAACAACAACAAAAACTCAGCCTGTCAATCCTTAAATTCATACCCACAGATATAAGTGTCTGTATTTCTTTTAGACAAACATGGTTTTGTTTTCCAAACAGTTTAGAGGGGAAGGAAGCCATGGTGTCATCCTGTTTCTGTACAGCCTGATCTTCTCCAGAACATTTGAAAGGTAAATTCTACAGATGTTTGCACAGGTATTTTCTATATATAGAAAATATATAGGATTGGTATCACATAAACAGTGTACTCCTGTACTGAAAATCTCCATACTGGAAACATGAATGCAATGTTTTTTTTCTAGTAGATTCTCTTTTGTTGACACGTCCTTTGCTATAGTTGGCTTGACCATCTTAATGGGCAAGTGGATGTCATCAGTCAAGTTTGAATCTGTTCCTGTAGTACCCTAGTAGTTTCCTTCTTCCTGTGGCTGTAAATATTGGAGCATAACACCAAAGCTTGTTTGTACAAGTTTCATAAATATATTTAGATCCACAATAAGGCACATCCTCAAATACGTATTTTGTCTCTATGATATGCAAAGCTCTGTTCTTGGCACTATGGGAGGTACAAAGAAGAGAAGATACATCCCTGTCCTCCTGCAGAGTCCAGGCTGGGAAAGACAAAGCGTGTATACAGAGATGCCGGGCAAATCCCGGGAGGTACCGATTTGCCAAGTGAGATGTACAGATAATGAATCTCAGCAGGCTCCAGAGGAGGAAGAGGCCTCCGCAGACAGGGTGGGCAGGGAAGGCTTCAGGAAAGAAATGGACTTTCTTGTGAACCTTGAAAGAAAGGTAACCTTTGGAGAGCCAGAAATAGACAGAGGGCTCTCAGGAGGGAAGAATGACAAGCCCTGCGGCAGTGGGCCTGAAGCCTGTTTTCTATATGCCAGCATCGCATTTTTATGGTGTGTGGTATTATTCATTTAACTTAAAAAAAAATTAATACACATTTAAATATCAACCTCTTCCTAAACATTAATATTCTTTAAATTATGTACTCATGCTAAAGATAAAATATATTGAGATAAATACATTATTAAAATTCTAAAATGTTCATGTCTATACCATCTAAAATCATACCACCCTTTTAGAAGCATTATCCTGAGTTGTATCTGATGCCATCATGGTACTCACTACACTTGACTCAGTCTTTAAGTCTCATTCACAGAAAGACAGAAGCTTCGGTCCCATGAATAGATTTGCTCAAGAACACATACAGTTCACCTACTAGTACCCAGCACTTCTCCCTGAGTGACGGCAGGAGCCGCATGACCCTGACCTCATATTGTCGAGGGTGAGGCCCCTGACAAGCACAGAAGCTGCCCTTCTGCAGCCAAGAAATGGGCTCAGCCAGGAAATGGCGACAGTGGTATTTTCCATCTGGACAATCTACGGAGCTCTGCCTTGAACCAGCACTCTCTGGTGTGGTCATGTGTGACCACCCTGGGCCAAGTGCATTCCTTGTCACATAGAACAAAGAACGTCTTCACTGAACCCAGCATCCACCCAGAGCACACTCACAGGGATTCTAACACTTGAGACCTCTGTACCTTCTTCCTTACCACTGATTACTCACTTTCCCCAGCTGCATCTACCTCTGCAACCCCAGTGCTAGAGGCTTTCCCTGTGAGAGATGGAAAAGTTCAAGTGAGCAACAGTGACTAGGAGAGCCCATGTTACTGCTGCTTTAAGTTTTGGGGGAAAAGAAGCTACAGGCTCCCGGTGCAATCATTGTCTCTGACTGGATGCTGATGGTTCCTCCCATTCTGCAGGCTTCAGATGGACCTAGATGTCACCACCACTCAGCTGCTACGACCAAATGCTGGAGGCTTCCTGTGCAGGCAGGTGAGCTGGAAGACTCTGCCTTTCTATTGTACAATCTGAATTAGTCAAATGCCACATGCAGAGTTTGAAAAAGGAAAAAAGAAAATCAATCTGAGTTAGGCTTGTTTTCTAATTTAATATATTCTCTTCTTAAGTAAAGAGCAATCCAGTTATCTTTGAAAGAGGATGAAGACACTACCCTGGGTTGTATCAAAATCTACCATCCAATTTTCATAATGGTCCTCCCTAGTTTACCTCCTAGAGCCCTGCATCCCTGAGATCCTAGCAACAGTAGAAAATATCTTGACAAGACCCACCAGGAATCCTTAATCACAGAAAGAAAAGTGCTATAAAAAATCTTAGCTTCATGCTTCTTAAATCACAACCATGGAAATCAACATTTAAAAGTACTATAAAGGGAGGAAAGGCAGGAAGATCAGAGTCAGGTACAGAGGGAGTTTTCTTAAGTTTTAAGAAAAAAGCTCATAAACGATTGTTTTAATTCTACCAAATATTTAGAACATATTTTTCCTGAATTATATATCCTGTGGTTTAATTCTTTTCAGTAAAAATAATGATTTTTAATAGAAAAAAATTAAGCTATTGTTTCATTGCTACATAAAATGTAAATATCTGTAAAATATGCTATCTAGGCAGTTCTGAACATGATTTTAACAGGAAGAGCAAGTCCCCATGTCTTCAATGGCTGTGAGAAAGGAAAGTCCCAGGAAACATTACATGGAGTCTTGACCCGCAGTGACATCGGCTATTTGCAGTGGGGTAAGGACGCCTCAGAAGATGACAGACTCTCACAGGTGAGCGTGTTCTCGTCCTCAACCACACAAACACAACACCAATATTTTCACAGTTTAAAAGTCTGTCTATTAAGGCAATTCAAACCTGAGCCTACTTTCTCCCTCACTGTCTGCCTGTGTACCTTCCTCCCACCACACACAGGCATTCAGGGCAACTGCTGCAGATGGAAGTATCCCAGTCCCCTTGCTTCATATTTTATTTTACATATTTTTATGTACATAAAATATAGGTCATAAAAGTAATAAAATTTAAAGCAATATTTGAAATATACAGACATCCCTGTTTAACAAGGTTGACAAGTATATTTATACACACACATACACACACACACACAGACACAGGTAAACGAAAAGTCCCCTGTCATCCCCATGCAGCTACACACCCCCTTTGCAGAAATAAATACTGTTACCAGTTGATGGGTGTCCTACCAATCCTTCATTTATGCAAATAAATGCATACAGCCTACATATTGCTCAAAGCTTAAAAAAAAAACCCACTGGAAAACCAGGGGTGGCCCTACTTTTGAAACTCCTGTCAAAAAGCTTTCCAGCTCAGAGGATTTATAACCTCTGACAACCAGAAAGTAAAATGTCCTGTTGAAAAGCACAACCAGGGAATCAAGTAAGATGTGAATCTGCAAAAACAAACAGAAGAAGAGTAAGAAAGCAAACATACCTACCCCAAACCACAAATCGAAGCTGCTTCTGTGGTGTTTCACAAAAATGTCACCCTAAAACCCAGGGAAGATGAGGCAGATTCTATAACAAGTAACACTTCTCTGGAATGGCCTTGAAACCAGTTCAGATGTCATTCAACTTGATGGAGGATGTAAAACCCGCAAGCCTCCCAACCACCTCTCCCAAACACCAGCAGCAAACAAGGCTTCGCTGCTCAGCAACTGTCCTGTCCTCCGGCTCTCCTGGTTCCCACTCAAAATGCCTTTCGTTTACATAGGGCTTCATCTGTCCCTCTTTCTACTGTTGTCTCCAGCTACTATGTTATTCATGAAATCAGCATCTTGCAACACATACCTATGTCTGATGCCATCAAAAAATGGTGTCTGAAAAAAAATGGTGTCTGACTATAGCAGAATTGTTATACTTTGTGTACAAGTGTGCTTTAAAAGTTTCCTTATTATTCCTTGAGTTTGTATTCTTTGTTCATCATAGAAAAATGTGAAGTGGTAGACAAGGTAAAAGTAAAAGAAGTAAAACGAGTTGCATTACCCAGGGGTCAATCTTTTCAAGAATGTTTTTCAGAAATTCTCTTTTTCTTTCTTATATCAGAGAGAGAGAGAGAGAGAGAGAGAGAGAGAGAGAGAGAGAGAGTGTGTGTGTGTGTGTGTGTGTGTGTGTGTGTGTGTGTTTTAACAGAGACAGGAGTCTCACTGTGTTGCCCAGGCTGGTCTTGAACTTCTGGGTTCAAGCGATTCTCCTACCTCAGCCTCTCAAAGTGCTGAGATTACAGGTGTGAGGCCCTGTGCCCAGCTGTGTCAATGTCTTATTCTACTCTTCTGAAACCTGCTTTTCTCATTTAACACAAATATCTCATCTAATATCAAATATGAGGATATGACCCTCCATTTATTTGTTTATTTTTGAGACCGAATTCACTCTGTTGTCCAGGCTGGAGTGCAGTGGCACCATCTCAGCTCACTGTGGCACCATCTCAGCTCACTGCGACCTCAGCCTCCCAGGTTAAAGTGATTCTCCTGCCTCAGCCTCATGAGTAGCTGGGATTACAGGTGCATAGCACCATGTCCAGCTGATTTTTGTATTTTCAGTAGAGACAGGATTTTCGCCATTTTGGCCAGGCTGGTCTCAAACTCCTGACCTCAAGTGATCCACCCATCTCAGCCTCCCAAAGTGCTGGGATTACAGGCGTGAGCCGCTGCCTGGACTCACATTATATTTAGAGGATACAGAGTTCTATTGTGTGGATGTGAAAGACTGTACTTTGAATACACCCTGGACAGGGAACTGATTATTGTTATAAAGTTCCTAATCACTTTTTCCAGATAATTTGGGAATTCATCTTAAAATCTGACTCATATAATGAAGAGTAAAACTAAACCAGAGATAGAGCATTTATAGATTTCATTTTACATATTTTTCTTTTCTTTCAACCATGTGTGGTCACTTGGTGGTCCATGGTCTAGCCTTTTATAGCATAAGAACCCAGTAACATGCCAAGACTTGGTTTGAGAATGGAGTGATATACTGGAAGCAAGTTTCAAACGGTGGCGACACAAAAACGCAATAATGATTGTAGTATTTTGTCTATTATTACAAAACCCCTTTCATAAGATTATTTCACTAGATCCTCACTATAAACTAGAAAAATTTAAAACAGTATTTCTCCTATTTCAGTCATTTGAGTAGGTAATTCAGAAGCTTTTTCATGCCTCTCTGCTACCCATGCTATTATTTGCTTAATGTTTTTCTTTCAACCTACTCACTTAAAATGTGGTTCTAACCTTTTCTGTAGCAGTAATAGAAGCCATGGGCTTGATGTGCTAACTGCTTTTTTTTCCCCAATATATATTTCATTAAACATTTGTTTTTTAAAATTCACTCCTTGTGCCATCCACTTTCATGCCACATGATGCCAATGGACACACACACACACATACAGGAACCTGGTGTAAAGGTGAGGAAGTTACTGTCGCATGTGCAAAATAACCAAGAAAGAACAAGCCTGGAAATTGGCAGGCTTGGATGGAGGCCTTGCCATGCCATTCACAGGGGTGTAACTTGGGCCAGTTTTACCCTCTCTGCTCCTGTTTCCTCACCAACAACACAGGTGCATTCATTCCACACACCTGCCCTGCAACCTGATCAGATTAAGGACTGATGTGAAGATCAGAGGAAATCATGGATGCTGAAGCTCATTGGAAGGTCGGAATGTTCTACAGACATATAAGACCTTATAATGGATGATAACAAGGCATAATGTTGTGGCACTTTATTCAGCTATGTTCACTCAGCACAGCTAAATGCTAACTGAATACTAATTGTAAGGCTCCTTGTCCAGATACAAAGATGAGCCATACTTGACCATACATACACTGATCGCTATAGGAAGGATACACGCAATAAAAGCTAGATAGCAGTGATGTCAACCCTGGCTGCACATTGAAATCACCTGGAAATCTTTTACAACTCTCAATGCCCAGGTCATCCCCCAGAACAGTGTTAGGTTTATAAGCATGGGACCTGTGTAGTCTAACAAGGTCCTGCACTTGGAAGGCCCCACACTTGGTTTAGTGCTCTAGTGTCTGGTGTCACTGTCTTGAAATTGTTAATTTTTGAACGAGGGCCCTCACATTTTTATTTTGCACTGGGCCTCAACTTACATGGCCAACACTGCCCAAAGACTCTGCTTCATTTGGTCTGGGAAGCATCTGGGCAACTGAAGTGGGTTGTTTTTTTTTTTTCCTCTGAGATGGAGTCTCGCACTGTCACCCGGGCTGCAGTGCAATGACATGATCTTGGCAACCTCTGCCTCCCGGGTTCAAGCAATTCTCCTGCCTCAGATGCCCAGGTAGCTGGGATTACAGGTGCCTACCACCATGCTCAGCTAATTTTTTTGTATTTTTAGTAGAGATGGGGTTTCACTATGTCAGCCAGGCTGGTCTCGAATGCCTGACCTCATGATCCACCCACCTCAGCCTCCCAAAGTGTTAGGATTACAGGCATAAGCCACCATGCCCGGCCTGCAACTGGAGTTTTTAAAGCCATAGGTGATTCTAAAGTGCAACCAGGATTAGAAACCTCTGTTCCAAAGCAGGGCTTCTCAACCTCTGCACTACTGAAATTGTGAACTGGTTAATTCTCTGTTGTGGGGAGCTGTCCTGTCCACTGTAGGCTACTGAGCAGCATTCCTGGCCTCTACTCACTAGATACCAGCAGCACTGACCCCAGTGTGACAATAAAAGTGTCTCCAGACATTTCAAAATGCCCCCGAGGAGCAGAAGTGACCATAGTTGAGAAGCATCCCTTTAGAGGAAGGAGGGAAAAATCTCTTTAGGCTTAGCTGATTAAATCCATGGTGTGCAGGATTGGGCAAGCAGCTATTTCATCTGAACTTACGAGAAAGAGTATATCTTCTTTCAATCAGTATTAGAAAGGTCAACAGCTTTCGGTTCCTTTTTAACATTTGCAAGGCTTTGGAAACAAGTTGGAGGCTTTATCTTAAGTCAAAATTAAACAGGTGTTTGTGAAATAGCTACCAAGTTGTGAGAAAAAGGACTGTATGAGAGAATATGCCACCGCAGAGAGAGTCAAGAATTCACGGGGATCCAGCCCTGCTGCTTTTTCTGGATCACATTTCTTTCTACACAAGTCTGCTCAGACCAACAGAACTGCTAAATCATGCTCAAACGAAAATTACCTGCAAAGCCTAAAATATCTACCAATGATAAAGTTGATGTTTGCTGGGACCTTAAAGTCAGTCAAAAGGCCACAGCACAAGGTAAAAAAATAAGAGCTTTCCTGCTGGGAAGAGGGCAAAACATACTAGACAACAGGACCACTAACCAACGCCTGCTCACAGATTGGAAGGACGGCAAAGGATGGAAACTGCCCAGGCTAGCTTTAAAATCTGCATAGACATTAGACTGTAATGCTTCCGTCTTTTTGAAAAGTGACTAATGTGGCTTTTCATCCTTCTTTCTTGGACTCGGTGTTCTCTCCCCAGAGAGATGCCTATGAATCCTGCCCTCAATGAAAATTGCCTGAAATTGTGCACTAATGGCTTGAAACCCGGAGGATGTTTATTATGTTGTCTCTGTCATGCACTTGAAGTTTGTTTTTTTTGTTTTTTTTTTTTTTTAAAAGAGCAAATACAGGCTGGCAGTTAGTTTTCTGACTTGAACTCCTGGCATGTATGAATATGTTAGACATATGCATATCAAGTTGATTTTATCTGAAGGTGCTTTTTTATATCAGCTTATTATACAGGAAACATATATGAAGTCTACTTCTAGTCAAGTTTATTTATTCTTATATACTCAAGTATATTTATATTCAAGTATATAGCAAGCTTATTTATTCATTGTGCTAATAATTCTGTGCATGTAGCACCTATCGTGTGCCTGGCCCTTTATGGGTCATTTATTTATTTAATCCCCACTTCCACTGTGAGTTGTAATCACTATTACTTTAAGTCCAGGGTCTATTACTTGGTCATTCATTTTAGAGATGAGAAAGGCTAGGTTGAGATATGCGGACTTGCCCAAAGCTAGCAGCTAGGCAAGTGTCAGAGCCAGAGATGTGAACTGAGTTCTATCTACATTCAATGATAACATTCTGTCCACTGGGCCATGCCGTCTGCCATTATCATCTTTGCTTATTTTCTGATAAAGTGCTAACTATATAAATGCCAGTTCTTGGGATTATCCTCGATCATTAGTACCTTTATCATCTATTATATCTATTTATAGATATAGTCTGTAATATCTATTATAGGTATACTCATGTTGGTAACATTTAAATGGTAGCAAATCACAGCATGACGGTTTTGTACAACAAGCTGGAACTTTATCCACTAACTTCTAGGATAGAGTGGTTGTGGGTTTGTGTTGATGGTGAACTGCCCTCACTTTACCTCCTGGTTTGGGAGATCACATTTGTCAGGTGTATGGAAATCCCTAACCCTAGGAGACCAAGCTCAGTGGTGCTCAGAGACATGCTAACCGGAAGACCATTTGACTGCATTATCCCCAGAAGTCTAATATTTCACAACATCCTAGCATAGAACTGAAATACTGCACAGAACAGATGTTTGCTCAAGAAAAAACATGATGCACTCCTGGGGCAGTACTCTAAGTATCACTTGATTGAAGACTGCTGCAGCCACTACCTTTCCTTTCTGCTCCAAACCATGGTGATTCTATATGAGACCCGTGAAAATGCCAAAAAGATATATAAGTACTTTGTGGATATTTAGTAGCTCCTACCTATGTTAGGTGCAACAAATATGAAAATTATTTTTATGTTCTGATAATACAAACCTAATATAAGAAAGAGTTCTTAGTTCAGAAGAAAACCAACGTGCTGCCTGACAGCTAGATTCTGCTGTCAAGGTGAAACGCATCCTGTAATGCTGCTCCGTCTTCCCTAAGTAAATCTCTTATTACTCTGTGATAAAATTGCAGAGATTGCAAAAACATGTGTCTTTCAGTCCCAATGTCAGAGCCCAGTGGGTGAGACTTTAAAAAAAAAAGATGGTCTTCTCATTAGATGACATGACAAGCCCCCCAGAGCCCACCAGATTGATGGTTCCTGCAGAACGCAGCCAGCGACTCACAAGATGAGGCACTATTTTGAAGCCTCCCTGTCACTTTTCTATTTGAAGGTACAGATTTGAGTGTGAGGTTCCAATACCTAAGTGAGAACATAAAGCAGTTTGAGTCTAACACCATCTGGAAAGCCTTGGGAGGTTCACATTATCTTCACACCTGCCACTGAGAAGAAAAATCCACTCTGATTTTTCAGGGACTGGAGCCATTTAGGTCTCGCCAGAATTACTCCTACAGCAGCCCTGGCAGCACATACCACTATCCCAGTCATACCTCTTCCCAATTTATGTTTTCCCTTTAGAGAGTCTGATAGGAAGAAATCCAACCATAGAGGTAACCAGTGAAGTTATACCCACTGCACTCTGCCACTAAGTCACTGAAGTAGCACCCTGCAAGCATGAACTAATTTGTCTTTACAACATACCTGCAAACTCAGTGAGAGAAGTTACATCAATTCTGTATTCCAGGTGGCAGAGATGAGAGCCAGACCATTAATAGTTATGCACAGGAATTGTCATCAGGAATCAGCAAAGAAAGCACAACGTTTTGAACACCTTTCTCCTGTTGAGATTACCAGCCTGGGGCCTTAGGACTTGCAATATCAAGCTCATTATGCAAAGGCATGTTCTAAGCGTCATTGTTCTAGAAAGCATAAAAAAAGAATTACATGGTCTCAATTCTTGCATTCTGATATGTAGAATTTGTCCATCCTCCTTGCTGTCCTTGTAATTTTACATTGGCTTAAATGATATATATTGTGAAAAGCTTGATTGCTGCATGTAATGCTGAAAATACTGGGCTTATTATACAATGAGTGAACTTAAGGAGAAAGGTATTTTATTTATAGCTCCACTGTATCACAATTTAATTTCCTTTTTACCATGGCAACATGAAGCAACATGCACAAATTCAGCATTGATGGAATCTTACCAATAAAACATATTTAGAATCCTGTTTTTGGGGAGTAGCTGGTAAACTGTTTCTATCCAAAAGCAATACAAATGCTTAAAACAAAAAATGCCAGTCAAACTGCTTATATGGTGTGCCAAGAAGAAAGGGGGATGTAATTTCTGGCTGGATTCAGTTGGAAGGTGCTTTGTTTTGTTTTTGCAGGACTCACTTTAAACCAGATGTGTTCTCAACTGCAATCTTAAGGCTCGCCTCTTAAAGTTAATACTCAACGTGCAGCAACAGTCATGCATGACATTTCCTGTTTCATCAGAATCTGTCAGGGCAAGCGAGGTTCTGCCTGCTCAGTGTGAGCTCTGTATGGTCACTTTGGGGGGTTGAAGGTGGTTGCATTTTGACTACTTCATTTTCTTCCTACTAGAACAAAATCTTGAGTAGCTTTGAGCTCAGGAAAGAAAACTGTTGTATTGTTGCATAAAGTAACAATAGTGTGTCAGTCAGCACTATTAGCAGAATATGTTTATCTGAGTGCCAGGTGAATTTCACCTACATTGTAGATATTCTGTGAAACAATATCATATGTGTATATTCTATCACACCTACCCAGACTAATTTACAGGGAATTACATTAGATTAAAACTGACCAGAATGTCCACCTGAAGTTCCAATGAAATTACATTTTATTACAAACAGCTCTCAATCTCCTAGTTAATTCAAGATTTTCAACCTTAATAATTCCATGGCTTCCTGCCAAACATATTTTGATTACACATAATCTTAACACAGAAGGGTGCCATAGCAAGAAGGCCTAAGAAAGAACGTGCTTATTTTATAACTAATGAAAAGTTACTAAGTTATTTGGAAATTGGTGATGGATATCTGGAACCAAACATACACCACTGCTTCCATGGCACGTCTTCACTGTTTTATTTGTGATGTAGCCAGTGGGCAGACTTGCCCCATGTTTGATATGTGAAACACTCACATTATACTCAGCCCGGAGGTGCGAACTCCAATAAATCCGGTACTCATAGCGAGTATGAGTAAATCCTGCATCCGTTATGAACATGTCCTGATTGGGGCGCTAGGTTTCTACCCTTTGTTAAACTACCAGCTTAGGTCATTTCTTTTCAGAATAGCAGTAGAACTTTTCTGTGGTAGCTAAAAGTGAAACACTTAAAGACAAAAGCATCTCTGATTTCACCCACCCACCCACAGCTGAAGAATTTAAACTGAAGGAAACAAAGAGTTTTGAATAGAATTATTGAGAAATCAAAGTGTCAAGTTATTAGCCTTTACTAGTTGGGTTGACAAAGCACGTGATAATTTTTCAAAGCTGGATTTCCACAAAACAGAATTTGTTCCTGAATAAACAGTACAACTCTGAGGACTGAGAAGAAAAGAAACAGAATGCAACACTGGGTGCTTCAGTTATGGGAAGAAAGGTGAAGCTGAGGGGCCTAGGGATTCTCTTTGGCATCACATGGAAATCACGGGTTTGTCCATGTCACTCATGTTTATCTCTTTAAGTTGAAATAATTTAACAGATTTTTTTTAATGGTTTCAATAACTTTTGATGAAAATCTTTGAAAAATATGTGCTTCCCTGCCTGTGTAGACAAACTGAGGCTATCACCGATAGAAATGCCCTGGAAGTGTGCAGGACTGCTATCCTTTTACCACATCCCCTTCCCTGCTCCTACCCTCCAGTTGCTGGTTTTGCAAATCTAATTCACTAGCTGTAAGAATTAAAGGCCAGGACAGGTACAGTAATTCCAATATTTTGGAGGCCAAGGCAGGTAGATTGCTTGTGTCCAGGAGTTTGAGACCAGCCTGGGCAACATGGCAGGACACTGTCTCCACAAAAAATACAAAAATTAGCTGGGCATGATGGTGTACACCTGTAGTCCCAGCTAATCCAGAGGCTGAGATGGGAGGATCACCTGAGCCTAGGAGGGCAAGGCTGCAGTGAGCTGAGGTCACATCACTACATTATAGCCTGGGTGACAGAGCAAGATTCTGTCTCAAAAAAAAAAAAACAAGGTAAATTGATTGACAGGTGCTGAGAAAAAAACAGATGACAAGCTGCTGTCTAGGAATATCTTCACAATTGATCTGCATGGTAACCTGTAGATATATGTGATGTGTGTATGTGTTTTGCTCATTTTCCACAGGCTATTTTAAATATCCTAAACATCCTTTTTTCTATATTATAAATAGTTGATGTTGCCAGAAGTCTTACCACCACCTGCTGAATGAATTATTGCCCTATCTTGGGAATGGGAGCAGATATGCTAGTCAATGACAAAGACAGAAGTGGAGTTCTCTTATTCCACCACTACATTCCTATTTTAGTTTATCTATGTATTCTCTTTTTTTTTTTTTCTGAGATAGATAGAGTCTCACTCCATAGCCCAGGCTGGAGTGCAGTGGCGTAATTTCAGCTCACTGCAACCTCCACCTCCCGGGTCCTGGTTCAAGCAATTCTCCTGCCTCAGCCTCCCGAGTAGCTGGGATTACAGGAATGCGACACCATACCCAGCTAATTTTTGCATTTTTAGTAGACACAGGGTTTCACTATATTGGCCAGGTTGGTCTTGAACTCCTGACCTCGTGATCCGCCTGCCTTGGCCTCCCAAAGTGTTGGGATTACAGATGTGAGCCACTGCCCATGGCCTATTTATTCTTTACCTCACCTTAAAACCAAACTGAAGTTGTTTCACCTACTCCATGAGGCCACCAGAAAAATTTTAATATAATCCATTAAGATAAAAATGGCAGCATCACTATACCAGATCATTCATAAACACAAATTCATTCATGAGGAAGCCTTCATTTCAAATCTTACTCTATGTACAGTGCCCTGCACAGCCACAAAAGGTACAAGAAACCTCAGATCTGCTTTTGGATCACAATCACGTATCAGCATGTGTGACAATGTGACACAATCTCCATATTTGTCTGCATTTCCCTTCCCCCTTCCAGGTGGGCAGCATGCTGAAGACTCCCAAATTACCTATTTGGCTGTGCAACATCAATGGAAATTACAGCATCCTTTTTTGCACAAACAGGCAGCTCTTATCAGACTGGAAAATGGAGCGTCGCTTTGATCTGTACTTTTACAGTGGTCAGCCCTCACAGAAAAAGCCTGTGCATCTTACAATAGGTGAGCATTTCAGACTCCAAGCGTTATGGACTTTAATGTGCTCAAAGAGATGCGGCTGCCAATGCTGAACGACTGCGTGGATATCCATGCTAGCTCTGCAGGAAAATGCTTAGGCTCAGTTTCTGAAATGAAGCCCACACATCAATCCCATTGACCTAAACCCAAGCATTGCAATGCAGGAATTCTAAAACTGCTTTACCTAGGTGTGGGGTGGGCAGGGGGGCGGGGGAGCAGTTTAGAGAGAGCACAGGGGAACCAATAACTTTTAGGTAAGAGAAAAAACAAAAGGTATGGAGCCAAATTTCCAAAAAGCATTCTCCAGCGCCTTTTATCTTTGAGCATGAGGTATTTAGTACCTGAAGACAGAATTGGGAAAACCCAGGGGAGCATTGGCTGATGCTATCTCACAACCAGACATCAGATGATCATCCAGTGATATAAGTAACCAAACTGATAGTACATTTCTGTTCAAATGAATGCAAAACGCATTTTTGAGGACCTACTGTGTGCCAGGCTTGGGGCACACTGGAAAATGATGAATATGGCACAGGTCTGCATGGTGGCTCCTCTGTCGTCACCTAGACTGGTTCCTTTTATTCAAAAGAAGTTCCATAAACCTTTAGGGAGCTTCCAGTCCAACAGGGGAAGCAAATAACTAAACAGATCATTTCATTTATGACTGAAAGGACCTATTTTTAAACTCCTGATGGAAAAAGACTAACCTTAAAATGTCTTTAAACACTGACCCCCTGGACGAGGTATTAACATTGGACAGATTGGAAATTTGTACCTGTAGCCTTAGCTGCATTTATGGAGCATTGCTATGTCTGGCTTTGCACCACAAGCTTGGCTTTAAGTAATCTTCCATTATTATCATTCTATGCGGAAAAGCATCTAGTGACTGTTTTATCTGTGCAGCTTCTAATTATTTCTCTTTAATTATGAGAAATACATATTAGTCCATTTAACTTAGTATAACATTGACAATATGTTCCTTACAATATATTGTTTCTAGTTCAACTTTCTTCTTTGAGTAAAGCAACATTTTTCATTCACTCACAAGAATCATCTACTTTCTGTTCTGGACATTGTGTTGAAAGCCTCTGAGACAGGAATTCTCGAAAAAAGGGAAAAAAAAAAAAAAGAAAGCCTCACAGACCCATAACATTCCCAATAGTCACAAAAAATAAGTACCAAGATTTCTATTTTTATGAGTGGAGACTATGGTGCCCAGTAAGTCGTTACTAATTGAATAAATGAAGTTTACCAATAGATGCTAAGTACCTTTTTTATTTCTTTTGAGACAGAGTCTTGCTCTGTCACCCGGGCTGGAGTGCAATGGGGTGATCTTGGCTCACTGCAATCTCCACCTCCCGAGTCCAAACAATCTCCTGCCTCAGCCTACTGAGTAGCTGGGACTACAGGTACACAATGCCACGCCCAGCTAATTTTCTGTATTTTAGTAGAGAAAAGGGTTTCACTGTGTTGCCCAGGTTGATTTCGAACTCCTAAACTTAAGCAATCCACCTGCCCAGCTTCCCAAAGTGCTGGGATTACAGGCATAAGCTACCACGCCCAGCTGCTAAGTACCTTCTTAAGTGTCACCTGGCTAATATGAGGTCAACTCAAGCCCTGAACCCAGTTCTTGCCTTTTATCTTAGATAAAATGCCTCGCCCTCCATCCAAAAATGCAAATGTATTCTGAGAAGCATGGAGAAGTGGGTTTTCTTTTTGGAGGCAGTGTCTCACTCTGCTCACTCTGTCGCGCAGGCTAGAGTGCTCACTCCAACTTCCACCTCCCAGGTTTAAGTAATTCTCATGCCTCAGCCTCCCGCGTATCTGGGATTACAGGCACCCACCACCACATCCAGCTAATTTTTTTGTATTTTTAGTAGAGTTGGGGTTTCACCATACTGGCCAGGCTGGTCTAGATGTCTTGACCTCAGATGATCCACCCACCTCGGCCTCCCAAAGTGCTGGAATCACAGTCGTGAGCCAACACGCCTGGCCTCTTTTTCCTTTTTTTTCTGACAATATCTAGTAACCTATGCCTGGTTCTAGGTGTCGCATCATGGTATTGGAAAGTATATTACACAACATATCAACAGTTTCATCCCAATATGCACAACAACCCAGGTTACCACTGACTCATTCTGTATGGTGCATTTCAGCACACCACCTGCCTGAATATCCCTCTGCTTAACCAGTTGTAGGAGCACAGCCTGCCGAACCTGACTCCTGCCCACCCACCCTTCTGTCCTTCCTCAGTGGTTTCCTCTGGAACGATGCTCATAGGCTTGGGTCTAAATGCCAGCTGTTCCTTCTTCAGATACTCACTCTCATTACTGGGAAAGAGACCAACAGGAGGATAAACATGGACCAAGACGACGGTTTTCTCCAGTGGAGATGGCAATCAGAACCAAGTGGAGCGAGGCCACCATCAACTGGAATGGGACTGTTCCTTTCTTCTAAAGGGAAAACTAGGCCGTGCAATGAAGTCTGAAGTGTCAGAACTGCTGGGATGCAAAAGCTTAATGTAGGGGGAGACCATTTGTTTGTGTATTTCTCATTCATGAGCCCCACCAAAAAATATATATATCATTAGCAGTTTTTTCATTTTTTAAGTCTCTGGTAAACCCCTTGCTGTCACCATTGTAGGAGAAACGCTGGCCCTACACTAGGGTCCGCATTGTGGCTCCTCTGTAGTCACATAGACTGTTTCTTTCTTTTATTCAAAAGAGAAAGTGTGGCCTCTTTCTTGCATGTTCTTCCAAAGTTGTCTTTCCTAGGTGTAACTCTCCACAAGGGTTATGGAAGCCGGCTGCTAGCTTTCATTTGGGGATGAAGTCATTGGTAATTCATCATCGGATTTTAGTTATGGCAAGAACTCAAGCCTTCTCAAAGACTTCCTGGTATGCACAGCATTCCTTTCCAAGGACACAGTTCATATGCCCACATTAGCAAGTTCTTGTCATTAAAATAGTAAATGGGCTTCTTGGGGCTTGAGCAGGGGCTATTCCTGGTGAGCTGGAAGCTATAGCAGTTGACATGTGGGTTCCAGGAGGTACAAGGAGACATTCTTTTTATTAGTGCTATGTTTGTTCCTTTTCTTCAACACTGGATATAAATACACAAACAGATAAACTGAGAAAAATTCTGATTTCTACATAAAATTGTACATAAAAATAAAATCTCTTAAGTCATTATCCAAAAGGGCAAACAATTCTTTTTAAAATATAATCTTTCCCTGTCCTGTTAAATGCCTCTGGTCTTTCTGAAGAGATACTGAGTAGACATATATTTCTTCTAAAAGTAGTACATGAGAGGCCAAGCACAGTGGCCCATGCCTGTAATCCCAGCACTTGGGGAGGCTGAGGTGGGCAGATCATGAGGTCAAGGGTTCAGGACAAGCCTGACCAACATGGTGAAACCCCGTCTCTACTAAAAAGAAAAAAAAAATGCTAAAATTAGCCAGGCAGTATGCGCCTGTTATCCCAGCTGCTCAGGAGGGTGAGGCAGAAGAATCCCTTGAACCCAGGAGGTGGAGGTTGCAGTGAGCTGAGATCATGCCATTGCACTTCAGCCTGGGCGACAGAGCAAGACTTTGTCTCAAAAAAAAAAGAAAAAAAAAGTACACAAGAATAATGTAGATACTCCCACTCATCCCACTAAACTGCCACCTCACAGACCTAGGACTCTGGTATTCACAATCCAAAGGTTAATTTC
>PVKP010035018.1:0-23688 GCA_004027715.1 Plecturocebus donacophilus | reverse complement strand
AGAGGGGGGAGGGCAGGCAGAGGGTGGAGGGCAGGCAGAGGGGGCGAGGGCAGGCAGAGGGGGGGAGGGCCGGCTCCGCCATTCACACTGTAACGCGTATTTGTCCCTGACACACACATGAGGCATCCAGTACAGTGCCGGGAATGCGGCCAGCTCACAGACATGCTGGTGGCCATTACTGGACGTTTTATCGGCCATAATTGATCGAGTGCTTCCTGTGCCCTGGACCCTGTCCAGCTAGACAGGTGCTGCCCCTCCCAGCAAGCAGGGCTCTTTAGACAGAGGAGCCGACAGGAGGGGGTCTGCCCAGGTGGGATCTCGAGATGCTGTCACCACCCTGGCGCCCTGAAGCTGCCCCAGGGGCCGGCAGCAAGGCCTGGAGGGTTCCGGGCCAAGGCGGGAGGACGGGGGGACCTCCAGCTGGACTTCCCCTGCAGCAGGCCACACAGGCCTCTGGGAGCAGCTTCCCACAAAGCCTGCATGTGTAGTGAAGCCAAGCGTCCGGAGCTGTTTGTGAGGGCCCTGGATAAACATCGATCGGTAATTAAAAGAACAGGGATATTAGGAAGACAGAGGAGGCTTGTGGCACTCGGGAAAGAAGGGGTGTTTGCACAGCCCGGAGTGAGCGACTGCCCCAGGGACCCCTGAAGGGGCGCACAGTCATCAGCCTCGGTAACAGCACGGGAGGGGGCAGCAGAGTCCTGAAACCTGACGCACAGGCCTGGCTTCTGCAGGTGGAGCCCCAGGTCTACCATCTCTGGGGCATGGCAGGGCACCGTCTTCTGCAGGGCCCTCACTGCCACTGTGGCCCTTGCTATCCCCTGACCCTCTTGCACTTGGAGACAAGGTGGACGGGGGTGGACAGGTAGGCACGGCAGGGAGGGACCCACACAGACCCCTCCACCTGCCGCCATGCAAGGGCCCTCCACCCTGTGCCTACTGGTGCCAAGGACAGGCGCCCTACCAGCTGAACAGAGGACAGATATCACGGCTGGGGACCTTCAGGCCACCTGCCCCTGTCTGCACCCGGGTGAGCCCTTCTCCACAGCCCTAGGTCCCTGGGGTCACGGGGAGGCCTCCCCAGCTGTGGTCTTCCACATAACCAGAAGCCCCAAGGCCACGTTTCACCTGAGAAGCAGGAACAGGGGCAGCTCACAGGGAACGGGGCTGTGGCACAGGGAACAACAGCGTGGTGGTGCCACTCCTGGGGGCCTGCCAGGCCCTGGTGGCACATAGCCCTGACAACCCTCAAACTGTGCTGACCTCGAGGAGCCCCAGCCCCCCTGCGTGCCGATGGCTGTCCAGATGTCACCACCCTGAACGCTAGACTCGGCCTGGGGGGGCACAAGCTCCTGCTCTCGTCCCTGGATGCCTATGCTGAGAACACAGTAATCACTAGGTAGAGATGGGCACTGGATAGACAGAGGAGCAGAGGTCAAAGTGGCAATTCATAAAACAAGGGCAGAGGACACGCACCCGATCAGAACCGTTTCTTACCATGCTGGCCACGGGGCTGAAAGACTCAAAAACTGGAGTCTCAAACACTGGCCAGGGTTGGGGGGTGGGCAGGGGAGGAGAGGGGCAAGGGGGCAATTGGCTGCCGTCCCTGGGGACAGTGTGTAGGCTGATGTGTCATGTGGCCCAAATGTGCCGCTCCAGAGGACGGACTTGGAAGGCATCGTCCGACCAGAAACAATGGAGCAGAGCCCCCGAGGAGGGTCAGACAGAAGGTAAGATCTGGGCGGGCACAGCCCCGGCAGAATTCCCAGGACGGGCAGAGGCCTGTGGCAGGAATGAGCCTGGGCCGTCAGGGAGAGTGGAAGCACCATGAACGGCCACCCAGGGACCAGCCGTCACACCAGCGCTGCAGCCGAGTAGCGGAACCTGGAAAGCACCAGGCATTGCTGGGGCATGTGTTCATTCAGTGAGAAACCCTCCAGGTCTACAAACCAGCGCATGCAGCACAGTCTCAGCTTGTAAGAAAAAAATGACCTAATAGTGTGAACACATGCACAGACAGCACCCGAAAGCCTTCGCCATCAACACGTTACGGGAGGCGGCGTGGGAGATACGGTAATCAGGGGAGACTGGTTTTCTTTGTGCACAGTATTTTTGAGTTTTATGTAAGTAGTGTTGCATTACACAATACAGTTCCTAGATGCATTTCCTGTGAAAATTGTTTAGGCTTCTCTTAGGAGCACTGCCGTCAGGAACATCATATCTGCTGGCTCATGACCCTCGCTGATGGCACGTAGGAGGGTTTCCAGGCTGCAGGTGCTGAACTTAGCAGCTGCCTTGGTAGCTGGGCTCATCACACATGTGCATGCCCAGGCACACACACACACACTCATATACACATGCACACACATTCACATATATGCACACATGCACACTCATTCACATACATGCACAAATGCACACACAGGCATGCACACATGCACGACACACATTCACACATATGCACACATGCACACACAAGCACACACATGCACACATTCACATGCACATAGGCATATTCACGCACATGCACACATTCACACACATAGGCATATGTGGCTGTGAATGACAGAGGGGAGACAGCCATGCCATTCACACTTTAATGTATTTGTCCCTGACACATGCACGCACACATGCACACATATTCACACATGCACACACACGCACACATGTACACACATGCACACATGCATGCACACATTCACACACATGCACACATTAGCATACATATGCACATATGCATGCACAGACATGCACACATTCACACATAAGCACACATGCACACATTTGCACAAAGGTGCACACATGCACACCCCTGCATATATTTGCACATACATAAGCAAACATGCATATTCATTCAAACACGTGCATGTACACACATACATGTATGCATTCACACACATACATGAATCCACATACACATGTGCACACACATGCACACATTCACACACATGCACGCATTCACACACACAGGCATGCATTCACACACACATGCATACACACACATGCATTCACACATGCGGGCATTCACACACACAGGCATTCACACACATGTGCACACATTCACACACATGCACATACACATCACACACATGCACACATTCACACATGCATTCACACACATACACATACACAGGCACACATTCATACACATGCATTCACACACATGCACACATTCACATGCACATAGGCATATTCACGTACTTTCTCCAGCATCAGAGCCCTGAGGCCCACATCACCTCCTGTCTGCCCTCTGAAATGCAGCCCGGCAGGACTCACCTAGGCCTAGGGGCCTCTGCAGTCCCTGAGCTCCCCGGGGCCTCCCCTCTGTATTGCAGACGTGACTCCTGGGAGAGGGGAAGTGGCTGCATCACCTGTGTTCAGCGTCTGGCCAGGGCCCAGCACAGTCCACAGAGCAGGGCTGGCGTCGCAGGGGCTCTCCATGGCAGATGGCGCCTGAGGAGCTGGGACCATGGGGTGGGAGAGACGTCTGCTCCCCCGTGCCCACCCCTTCAGTCTGGCAGAACTGGAAAGCTCCGGCCACCTGTCTGGCCTGGGGTCCCTGACACCTTGGGGGCCTGGGAGGTGGCCTGAGGGGAAAAGCTGGAGATGGCCAGGATGCTGAGCCAATGCCCCCAGGAGGGTCTCACTTCTGAATTCATTCCTCTTATCCCCGCCCCTTATAATGTATTTCAGTTTGGTTTTTTAAATTATGCAAAGGATTTGAGAATAAATTTGTATCATGAAATTTCAAACTTAGTCAGCCACGGTGGCTCATGCCTGTAATCCCAGCACTTTGGGAGGCCGAGGCAGATAGATCACCTGAGGTCGGGAGTTTGAGACCAGGCTGACCAACATGGAGAAACCCCGTCTCTACTAAAAATACAAAATTAGCTGGGCATGGCAGCACACACCTGTAATCCCAGCTACTCAGGAGGCGGAGGCAGGAAAATCACTCGAACCCATAAGGCGGAGGTTGCGGTGAGCCAAGATCTCTCCACTGCACTCCAGCCTGGGCAACAAAAAGCAAAACTCTGTCTCAAAAAAAAAGAAAAGAACATTCAAACTTTACAGACACAGAAAGGCCCTATTCCCCGATCCTCAGTCCAAGTGGCCTCCCTTTGGTGTGTGTCATTCTAGAGCATTCTCTGCACCTCACACACTCGTGTCTGTGGGAACGCAGCTGAGCTTTGTGTGTTTCCACATGTGGCATCAAGTGTCACGCGTCGCTCTGGGGTGTCTCCTTCCTCCCCCGGCGACTCCGTCATGCACACTGTTGAGGACGGGGCTGACCGCCTGCCCGCAGCACCCAGGCTGCCTTGCTTCTGCCCACAGGACCCGGCCACACTCCCTACCCCTCATAGCTCCATGTGGCCATTTCCACGGCCCGTCAGGATTCTCCACACTCCGCAGGTGAAAGTGGGACCCTACAGGGTGGCAGAGCCCTGGAAGTCCCCAGGCCCTCCACCAGGAAGACCCACCCACACTGTGCCACCAACAAGACCAAACGTCTACTGCCTCACGGCCCAGCATGTTGAAGCATGTTTACCATGGCCAGCAACGCCCTGATCAGACGGCCACCACCTGTCTTTCCCTGGGGACCTAGCCATCTTTTTATGCTGTGTAGTATTTGCAGGGCAGATGTTGGGTCTCCACTGAGTCACCCCCAAATTCCATGTTGAAGTCCTCACGTCCAACATGATGGTATTGGGAGCCAGGGCCTTTGGGAGTGGATTAGGTTGTAGGGGTGGAGCCTCAGGAATGGGATCAAGGACCTTACAAAGACACCCTGGAGAGCTCCGTCACCCTGTCCTCTGTGCGAGGACAAAGCCGGAAGACTATGGCCATCTGGCCTCGCCCCTCCTGCCTCCAGCCCTGGGAGATGTCAGTCTCGGTGTATAGCCCCAGCTGAGGGTTTCTGCTACAGCAGCCTGAATGAATGGCCCGAGACAGACGCATGCTCCCTTCTTCTGCATTCCTCGGCCCGTGAACTTGCAGGCGGCTCCCAGTTGTCGAGCCACGCTTGCCACAAATCCTGCATCTCGGGGTGGGGGCTCAGGGCATCTCCTCCCTGGGCTGCCTCTCCTTGTCCTGCTCCTGGCCATGGAGCCCACTCTGGCCCTACTTACAGGTCTCGCCTGCCAGGCAGATGTCCAAGCAGTCTCTGTGCTGGGGACCCAGCGGGACCAGCCCCTCTCCAGGGACGGCTGTCAGAATGAGGAATTGTTTTTCCAAATGCGGCTTTTGCCACGATCTCCCCTTTTGTGTTCTGGACAATTTGACCAAATGAGCAATAGAGAATCCATCAACGCCTTCCAATCAGGAGACAAAGAGGACTGACATGCCGCGCCATGGCGTCGCCCGGCCCCCACCACCCGGCAGGCCACCCAAGCTGGAGAAATTGGCCTGCTTTGTGCTGAGATGGTAACAAATCACAGCATGCACATCCACGCCGGGTGCCCACTTCGTCTGCCTGTCGCCTGTCACTGCAGATGGAGCCCAGGCTCCTGGGCTCGGCATGTAGGGCTCACCGTGGGACTGCAGAGCCCAGATAAGCACAAGGACACACCGCTGCTCACAGCCCTGCTATGGCCTCCAGACAGTCCTGCCCAGGAGGGGCACAGCTGGACTCTCCAAACCCCAGATGTGCCCACACGGTGCATGGCAGGCTCATTAAACCCAGATGCTGATGACAGTAAGAGCCGGGCCATCAACCAGGACAGCCAGACCCCCCTTCTCTGGCTAAGGCTGGACCCGACAAGGGGGTCCCTGGGGATTCTCAGGACATCCAGGTGACAGTGACAATGGCAAATCACGGCCACCGGCTTTTCCTTCATCCTTTCTGGGGGAGCGCTTTCCACCCTGCATCCTCCGTCAAAAGTCTCCTGAAATGGGGCGGGAGTGGTCAAAACCCTGGAGGCTTCATGAGTGCCCAGGGGCCCACAGGGCAGAGACCCAGAAGGACAGACCCGGCTGTAGCAGGCGTGACCCTGGTGCCCACTTTACCTCCAGCTGTCCCCATCTCATTCTTAAACTTAGTGGACACCCTGGAGTGCTGTGGGTACTCACAGGCCCCGGGACTACGTGAGCTCTGTCTGCAAACTGCCATCCATCGGGCGCACGAAGCCACTGACAGCCAGGAGGGAGCCCAGCACACAGCGAACACCTCGCACCCTCACAGTGACCAGTCACGGCTGCCACGGCGACCACAGTGAAAATGAGGAAACGAGGCACGGTAGAGGGAGGGAGGTCCCGGAGGCAATATGGTGTCTGCTGCAGAGGACACAGCCAAGTCCCCTGATGCTAAAGGGATTTGCATAAACATACCCACCTGAACCCTTGGCAGCAAAGCCTGGAGCTTCGTCAGCCCCCCTCTCGGGCCTGAGCTCTGAGCCCCGACCTCACCCTGCGCCCTGGGCACCATCCCCTGCCTGAGTGGGCAGGCCTTTAGAAGCACCAGCCCCTCCCCTCCTGCTGGCCGAGCAGAGGCAGAAGTGTGGGAATTGGAGGTCCCGCCCCCCCCCCACCGTCTGGGCTCCCAGCGCAGACAGAGCCACACACAGCAGGTGCAGGTGCGAATGGCAGAGGCCAGCAGGGCCCGGCCCACACTGCCACCCCGGAGTCCTCTCTCTGCCCAGGATGGAGAAGCCTCTCTCCTTCCTCTGCAAGCCCAGCCCCTCAACCCCACCCCATGACAACGCAAGGGTGCAGCAGCCTTCCCCACTGCGGCTTGGGCATCAGAAGGCCTCCTGCCAAGACCCAAGGCAGCAGGGCAGCAGCACCATGGAGGGGGCTGTGGGCCACCTGCAGGCCGGCAAAGCCACCCACCTTTCCACAATAGGTCTTCCTTTCACCCTGAGTAAGAGCCACCCCTACCAGGAGGCTGCTTGGGGGGCCACAGCCTCCCCAAGGCCAGCACACGCCCAGTGCTTTCTCCCGCCAGCCCAGCCCCAGCTGGGCAGGACGGCCCTGTGGAGCGCCCCGGAAGGCCGCCCACTCACAGCCAGCGCAGCACCGGCCGCCGTTTATGGGGCGTGCTGCACCTGTGCAGGCCGAGCAGCACGAATGAGATTGGAATTTGATGATTCTTTTACAGGGCTGCTCTGCAGAGAGCCTGTCTAATTAGCTTCCAACCCAACACCTTTGGCAACTCTATAATTCACCGCCCGGCCCAACCAGGTGTGCCCAGCGCCATCTCTGCCCCCACTGGCTCTGCAGGGAGGTCACAGCACCACAGTTCCCCGGCAGAGGCCCCTCAAAGGGCAGATGCCTGGTAACCTGTCCTTTCCAGGAGCAGCTGTTCCAGACGCACGGGAGCCGCAGGTGTGCCAGACCACCCTGGGGACAACGGTCAGCCTCTCGGGACCAGCTGGGACACTCCCCTCCCCGCCCTGCCCACGTCCCCTCCACCCTTCTGGGCAGCAGTTTCTCTATCCCCAGCCTCAGCACTGGCCTGACCACCCCAGGAGCCTCAGCTGCCCATCCTGGGCTCCCTCCCTTCCTGGAGTTCCAGAAGGTCAGTCCCATCATCTCCTCGTCCAGGAGCCTGGGTGCAAGCACAGGGCCCACCCCCATGCCATGGCAGAGCGGAACCCAGGCCACGGGAGCGCAGATGGAAGGGTGACCATCCCCCACGAAGGGAGCCAGCTCTGGGAGCTTCCCAAGCCCCTGGCTGGAAACGCCAACTGTGGCCCCTCGGCCCATCCCCTGGCTGCTCTCAGGGAGGGGGTCATCATGTCCATCCCCTGCTCCATCCAGTCCCGGCCCCGACAGAAGCTCAGCCCTGGCCTTTCTGGAAAGGAGCTGGGGACCGGGAACCCATAAACCCAAGCCCGCTCCTCCTCCTGCATTTCACAGCCCCCGTCAAGGACTCCTGCCCGGATTCAATTACCATCGCAGGTTTTATAAGACCACAGCGCTCACTGCGCTCTGAGAGAGATGTGACCCCGTGCCAGCTGGCTGGGGCGGCCTCGCCTGCTTCTCTCTCTCTCTCCCTCTCTCTGTCTCTATCTCTCTCTGGCAGAGAGCCCAAGGTTACCTCCTGCACCTTCTCCTAGGAAGCAGGACGCCCAGAGCGAGCAATGCCACTTCTGAACGCACAGGAAGGGTCAGAGGACGTGCTGGTCCGCCACTCCATGTGCACCCAGATTAGAGACGCACAGGGCTGTTTCAGGGAGGCACGGCCACCGTGCCTCGGGCAACAAGGAGAGCCCATGCACTATGTGTGCTCATGGCCCTGCACAGCCACCCCAGCATGCCACACTCAACATCCTGCCTCCACTCCTGCCCCGCAGTCCTGGGGCTCAGGCCTTGGCATCCTGTCCTGTGGCCGGAGTGGGCTCTCCCAGAGTGGACACATGACCAGTGTCAGCCAGGGCTCCTGGTGTCTCCCTGGGATGGGAAGAAGAGGAGTCACTCCAAGCAGAGAGCCTTGGGAAGAGAAGATGGGGACAGGCACAGCCACAGGCCCACTTCCTCATCGCATCGCCCCCAGGGCATCCCCAGCACTGGAGCTCCTTGGCACTGGTTCATCTGGGGGAAGAGGTGAGAGAGGAACCCCAGGGGCCCCCGGAGGAGTGGCCTTGGTGCCCAGTGGCCTCGCTGCACGCAGGCAGGCGGCCAGGCTCATATTTCTCCTTCCCCAGCCACAGAACAGGCACATTCAGAGCCAGCTGCAGGGTGTCTCTCAGAGGCAAGTGCCCCACCCCTGCCTGGCTCCACAGATGACGGGATGAGATGTCTAAAGTCCTCGGGAAGCCTGGGCCTTGCCGGTGTGGGTCAGCTGAACAGCATGGGGCCGTGGGCATGGGCCCCCCAGCACAGGCTGCAGTCCCTCAGCCCCCGTGGCCAGGGCAGGGGCAGCCGTCCCAGCCTCAAGGACCGCTTTGCACGGAGGCAGAGGCAGAGAACAAGGGCCACCGCTGGCCTCAGTGGCCGCAGGGGTTCTGTGAGGGCTAGCGTAGCCTCCTCCACGCTCTGCCCTTTGGATTCCTGGACAGTAAAAGGTCATACTGCTCCCGCCCAAAGCCAGCAGCAGGCTCCACACGCTGCCTCCGGGGGCAGAGTCAGAATGTCCAAGTCACGTGTGAACCAGCATGGGGGCGGGGGGGCGAGAGAGCCTTCCTGGATTCCCCCCAAGCACTACTGTCCTTTCGGGGCCTCCTGGGAGGGTTTGGGGTGCAGGGATGGTCTCCTCACTCAGGCAGATGCAGATCCTGGGGTGGGGCCCGTCAGATGAAAGGGAACGGGGCGTCAGAGCTGCGCTCGCCCCACTCAGCTATTTGTGTCCTTCAAGACATGGGGGCACACAGCAGCAGCAGGGACCTGGGGGCAAACGGGCTGGGTGGGCTCAGTCTGGGGCCAAAGGGTGGCTCCGCTGGCTGGGGTGGAGGCTTCAGACCCCTTACAATGGTTCCTGGGGTCCGTGCCCGAGTGAGACTATCTCAAAGGGCAGGTTCTGGGCATGGAAGGGAGGCAGGGGTGAGAAGCCCAGGCCTGCTGCCTGTCCCACCACGAACCTGGCTAAACATGTCCTGTGAATGGGGCTGCAATTAACCCCCCAAGCAGCCTGGGACATCGCTGTTCCTCCTCTCGAGAGCTGAGGTTCATACAGTCGGTATCCTGTCCAAGGTCGCACAGGGCAGGTGTCTGCCTCCGGAGTCTGACCCCTGCACCGCGGTCCATGCTGACATTGAATCCTCAGCATGGACTGAAAGGTGTGGGCAACTCTCCCCATCTCACAGACGAGGAAACGGGGGCTCAGGACCCTCTTGCGCTGGCCAGGGTGGCACGCCTCATGAGTATTTACATCTCACGGGAATCAGAGGTGGCCTAGCTGGGCCCCTGCTGCCATGGCCTCCCCCCACCCCCGGCCCCGCGTGCCACACACATACTCTTGGGTCAGGAGGGAGGGACTGCTGGGGTTTGGATTTTTTCCTGAAGGCAGGCTGCCATCCACACCACTCACCACCCTGACTTTTAAGAAGTATCAGCTAATTAACTAATTGCCGACTCTCGGGGCTGCCAAATCCCCCTCCTGAGGCGTCTGGCCCCAGCCTGGGTGCTCCCATATGCCAGCCGGCCCTGCCAGAGAGAGCTGGCACTGGCTCCCTGCCTGGCGCGGCTGCGGGCCCCTGGCTCGGCACCCAGGCTGCCAGTTTCTCCATGGCTTCTGGTTGGTTCCTGAGCACCAGGTGTCCTGCCTGGCCACAGACCCCAGCAGGCTACCTGGGACCAGAGAACGAAGGCCTCTTCGCCCTGCCTGGGGCTTGCCTGCTGGGTCTCTACCACCTGCCCCCACCCTGAGGGGGTGACCGACCGCTCCCCAAAGCAGCATCTCCTGGGCTCCCAGAAGGGAAAGTGAAATAGCTACTTCTGATCTCTCCCCAATAACTGCGGCATCCTCATTCTCTTAACGATTGGAGAACAGATTTTCCCCCAAATAATTAGGCAATTTAAATCATACAATCTTTCCCTGGGAACTATATTTAACCCTGATTTGAATGTAATTTACACATCGCAGCTCCCTGAAGCAGCTCTGGAAGCCAAAACATGGATCAAATATTTTTTAAATGTCAAATGCTGCTTAATTGTGGATCGCACTGAATTTATTTGTACAGATAAACGTTTGATCTTCTACCTCCTTCTCCGCCCAAAGTAATTTTTCCTTAATCTGTATGATACCCCAGTTTCTCTAATAGCTGGAGGATTGAAATGATACGTGAGAGGCCCTCCAATTTGTATGGTAATTTAAAAGATGCATATTCAAGATAATAGCAGGAAACTTCTAACTGGAGACTTCGGGGGATTCATTCAGGCAAAGAGAGCACTGGAGTGGCCAGTGCAGGGACTCCTGGGGAGGGGGTGGCCACCTAACCCAAGCCACCAGGGCTATGCTGCTCCCCGCCCAGGACAGACCCCGGGCAGGCATCCCCTGGGCAAGGGTCTCCTCTGGTTGCTGCTCTGGCCGTGTTTCTCCCCTTGCTTAAAATATTTCGATGGAAAAGGAGGCAGATAAGGTAGTGTGCAGGGCAGCAGAGTCAGGGTATACAGTGCCGGCCCGAGGGGAGGCAGGAGCGGGGACAGGGGAGCCTCTGTGCCCGTCAACCCGAAGTCAGTGAGGAGTTTTCTCCAGGAGAAAGGGAACTGCATGGTCTGTGTTAGTCAGCCGTGCTGGATGCTGCCACCATAACATCCCCAGGAGCTCGGAGATTCAGCATTGGAATCAGTGAGCAAGGCCCCCCATCTCCCTTTCAGCACAGGGTTTATTTCTGGCTGCTGTCCCGTGTAGGTGGTAGGCGGCTGTGCTCTGCCCCACATATCTTCTCTCTCCTGGGATCCAGGCCCTCCTGCGGCCGAGGGAAAGAGAATGTGGCACGACCACGTGGCACTCTTGAGGCTGGTGTGGACACAGCCCGGCCCACGGCTGCTAACATCTGCTTACTCTGGGCGAGTTGTGTGGCTGAGACAACTGTGAATAAGGGGAGAAAGTCCGAGGAGTCCACGTGGTGACCGTAACCCAGCAGCCCACCCCCTCGCCATTCGTGTTCATGCCCCTGGAGTTGGAACAAAACACACAGAAACAGATGAGCCTCCCATCTGAACACAGCTCCTCCCGATCCAAAGACCCAGGAGCTAAAAGGGAACGTTACCTTCCACGCACAGCACAACACGCCATGCAGGACAGACCCCGGGGGATGGGAGAGGCACCCCGTTGGCTTCCACTCACAACAGAACACACTAGGGGGGACAGACTCTTGGGGGATGGGAGCACCCCTTTCAGAGAGAGTAAGGGCAGCACCACGGTCACTCATCATCGGCAGTGCTGTGGTCCTGCTAGGCAGAGATTCTGAGAGCCCCATACCTGGGCGTGGGGCACATTTCCAAACCAGGCCCTCATGGTGACCATCCGGCCTGGTTCACCAGGACCAACGGGTTTCCTGGGAGGGCGGATTTTCAGTGTTGAAGCCAGCAAAGTCCCAGGCAAACCCCGTGCGCTGGTCAACATACCAGGCTCCATGCAGGCAGCCTCTAGTCTGGCGCCAGCCCATCACTGAGCTCGCCCTCTAGGAGGTTCTTCCTTTTCCATCACCCTCTGGGCTACATCTGAAGAGGATACTGGACATTATGTCCTCACGGGACCTGCACCACTCCTGCTTTCTGTCCACGGAAGGTTGGAGGCTCTGGCGTGATTTTTAAATCTTGCACCTTCACAGTCACTGCGAGGGAAGGCTGGATGGAGTGCAGCTCCCCCAGCACGTGGCTGTTTCACGTCTGCTTCGGGCAGTTCACGTCAGGCGAGGAGATAAGCCTCGCTTTCCAGACTTCATAGCAGCTACTTTTAACTTCTGGGGCTTCCTTGGGAGAACAATGCCCCGGATTTGTCTTCCTGCAGAATTTCACCTGCCTCCAAAGATCTGCTGGGGCCGGGCACAGTGACTCATGCCTATAATCCCAGCACTTTGGGAGGCCGAGGCAGGCAGATCTCTTAAGCCCAGGAGTTCGAGGCCAGTCTGGGCAACATGGCAAGACCGCATCTCTACAAAACTTTAAAAATTAGCTGGGCTAAGTTTAAAATTATGCCTGTAGTCTCAGCTACTCGGGAGACTGAGGTGGAAAGGTAGCTTGAGCCCAGGAGGTCGAGGCTGCAGTGAGCTGTGTTCCTGCCAATGCACTCCAGTCTGAGCAACAGAGTGAGACCTTGTCTTTAAAAAAGAGAGAGCGAGAGAGAGATGTGCTGGGCTACCACCTTCATCTGTTCAGAGATCAGAGCACCGGGGGTCGCCGTCTCCACCTGGCTTTTGCCTGCAGCCTGAGCCTAATTGGCTTTTGTTGCGCAAGCATTTCTCTCATTTCTCTTTTTATTGGTTAGAGATAAGAAGCAGTTGCCTCTTTCAAGGCTGTTTGCAAACCAGGCAGTTTCCATCTGAGCACGTCTTTCTTGTATTATCTCATCCGTAATCTCCAGTAGCAACCAAGACACACCAGTCGCGTTGGTTTCCAGACCTCTTTGCTTAAATCCACCATCTCCTTTTTTTTTTTTCTGAGACAGTCTCACTCCGTCTCCCAGGCTGGAGTGCTGTGACGAGAGCTCGGCTCACTGCAACCTCCACCTCCCGGGTTCAAGTGATTCTCCTGCCTCAGCCTCCCAAGTAGCTGGGACTACAGGTGCGCGCACCGCCCCAGCTAGTTTTTTGTATTTTTATTAGAGATGGAGTGTCACCCATGTCGGCCAGGCTGGTCTCGAACTCCTGGCCTCAGGTGACCCACCCACTTCGGCCTCCCAAAGTGCTAGGATAATGGTGTGAACACCGCGCCCGGCCCACAGCCTCCTGTTTTCTGCCCCTGAGATATCACATAGAGGACGGTTTTGCCAAATGTCCCGCCACATAAAAACGCTGCTCCCAGCCTCTCATTACAGTCTCCTCCCTCTCCCCCGCCCCACTCCAGCCAACGCCACCAATTTTAGGCCTTTCTGTGTGAGACAGCACCGGATTCCGGGTGCCAGTTTCTCCTCGAGTCAGCGGAGGCCAGGCCAGGCCGGGCTGTGACCCCAGCAGTCTTGGTGTCTCAGCAGCTGACGACACACGCGTGGTTCCCGCTAGGGCTCCTCGTGGGCTGTAGGTCGGTGAGCGTCCGGGTGGGAGGAGCCGCTCCCTGCACGACCACATCACCTTCATGAAGCGGCGTTTCCATCAGCCGAGGCAAGTGAGGAGCTGAAGCCTGGCGTCACTGAGGGAGGCAAATGAGTCCCTCTGAGACGGGGTGGCATGGGCTGGCGAGCTGCGAGAAGAGCCTCTTCCCCTGCGGACTCATCTGCTGCTTGCTGTTCTGCAGTCTTGCTAACAGTCACTGGCCCACAGCTAAGGAAGGGACTTGCTGGCAACCGAGAGGCCACAGGGTCTCAGGACCCCACGCAGTCACTTCTACAGCTTTGCCGCAGCAGCTCCAGACACATCCTTCCAAACAACACCTGAGGCAAAAACTGCAGGAGCTGCAGGGGGAACCGACAAGCCATCCTCCACAGCTGGAGACGCCAGCGTTCCTCTTTCAGCCATTGGTAGATGAAGTCATCAGAAGTCAGTAAGGAAAGGGGTGACATGAAGAACACAGTCAGTCACCTTTATCCACAGACGTTTCTAGAACACTCCACCCAGCACCAGCAGAATATGTGCAAGTGTGCGCTCCTCCAAGCTCACGTGGCGCATTTGCCAAGGACAGACTGCATTCTGGCCACAGGACCCATCGTAGCAAACTTAAAAGATGAGAAATCGTGCTCTTAAGACACAATGGCAGTGAACTAGAAGTCAGTAACAGAAAACACAGCTGGAAAATCCCCAAACACTTGGAGACTAAACAACACAATTCTAAATAACATGTAGGTCAAGGGAGAAGTCACAAGAGAGATTTTAAAATATTTAGGAATAAACAAAAATGCAGTTTATCACAATGTGCAGGCTGCAGCAAAAGCCGTGCTCAAGGGAAAGGGACGGCATGAATGGACGTGTTAGCAAAGGGGGCAAGTCTACGATGCATCATCTACACTTCCACGGCAGGAAACCAGCAACAGAGCGACCCAAGTCTACAGCAAGCAGAAGAAAAGGAATCATAAATATTAAAGCAGAAATCAATGAACTGAAAACAGGAAAGCAACAGAAAAATATCAAAAGCTTGTTTTTTGGCAAGATCAATGAAATGGGTAAAGCTCTACCCAGGCTAACCAAGGGGGGAAAAAAGAGAAAACATAGATTGCCAATATTGGAAACGAAACAGACGTCATCACTGATTCCGTGGACATTAAAAGTCTAATAAAGTAATACCATGAATAGCTCTATCTCTACAGATTTGAAAACTTAAGATGAAATGGGCCAATTCTTCCCAAGACATAAACTACTCAAGGAGAAATCAAAAGCCTGAACAATGCAGACATCCCACTGCAGGCCATATATCCAAAAGAAAGGGCATCAGTGTACAGAAGAGATGCCCACACAGTTGGTGGTCACAGCCCATTCTACAGTAGCTAAGATTTGGAAGCAACCTACGTGTCCATCAATAGATGAACGGTTAAAGAAAATGCGCTACGTGTCCACAATGGACTACTATTCAGCCATAGAAAAGAATGAGGTCCAGTCATTTGCAGTAACACAGACGGAACCGGAGGTCATTCTGTTAAGTCAAATAAGTCAGGGCCAGAAAGACTAACATTTCATGCTCTCACTTATTTGTGAAATCTAAAAATCAAAACAATTTAACTCAATGACACAGACAGTAGAGGAATGTTTACCAGAGACTGAGAAGGGGCGTCGGGGGCTGGGAGGGAGGTGGGCGGTGGGGGAGGTTAATCAGTACAAAACAAATAGAAAGAATGACTAAAGTCTAGTACTTGATAACACAATAGGGTGACTATAGTCAATGGTAACTTGATTTTACATTTTAAAATAACTTAAAGAATGTAATCAGATTGCGTATAACTCAAAAGATGAATGCCCGAGGAGATGGCCGCCCCATTCTCCAGGAAGTGTGTATTTCGCGTTGGATGCCTGTATCAAAACATCTCCATCTCATGTACCTCAAAAGTATACACCTGCTATCAACTACGAAGTACCAACAAATACTTTTTAAAATAACTTTAAAATTTTTTCAAAGCCTAAATAGGTCTATATCTATTAAGAAAACTTAAAATAATACTTTGTTATCTTCAAAAAAGAAAGCGTCAGGCCCAGGTGGCTTCACTGGTGAACCTACCAACTATGTAAGGAATAGATACCAATTCTCTACAGTCTGTCTTTATATGCAATAACTCGGATGGAACTGGAGGTCATTATGTTAAGTGGTTTAATTTTTCTTCTGAAAAACAGAAGCAGAAGAAACACTTCCTAACTCAGTCTAAGAGGTCAGCATTACCCTAATACCAAAACAGATAAAGACCTTACGAGAAAAGAAACTTGAAACTAAAAACCAATAACTTTCATGAATGCAGATGTGAAAAAAATCAAAAAATATTATCAAATCAAATCTAACAATGTGTAACCACAATTACACAGCAGGACCAAGTGGGACTTATTCGAGGTATGATTTCCACATTGGAAAATCAATATTAGATGTGTGTATCAGTTTGCCCTCACAGTGCTAATAAAGACATACCCAAGACTGGGTAATTTATAAAGGAAAGAGGTTTAATGGACTCACAGTGCCACATGGCTGGGGAGCCCTCATAATCATGGCAGAAGAGCAAGGGACATCTTACATGGCGGCATGCAAGAGAGAATGAGAAACTATACGATCAGATCTCGTGAGACTTATTCACTACCATGGGAACAGGATGGGGTGAACTGTTCCCATGATTCAATTATCTCCCACCAGGTCCCTCCCACAACACTTGGAAATTATGGGAGCTACAATTCAAGATGAGATTTGGGTGGGGACACAGCCGAACCATGTCAATGTGTAAAGAACGGATGAACGGATGAATCTATCTCCTGGAACTAATAAGCAAGCGCAGCAAGATTGCGAGGTACAAGGTTGATATATGAAAGTCAAATCCTTTCCTACATACCAGCAATAAATAATCGGGATTGAAATTTAAAAGGCAATGTTGGTTACAGCAGAACTCCCAAAAGTGATATATCTGGGTACAAATCTAACATACATGTACAAGCTCTGTATGCTGAAAACTGCAAAACTCTGATGGAGGATATCCAAAAACCTAAATAAGTGAAGAGATAGTCCATGTTCACATAGGAAGACTCAGCACTGTTAAGGTGCCTACTTTTCCAAATGTGATCTGTAGAATCAATAGCTCTAATCAACCCTAATCAATATCCCAGCAAACTATCCTGCAGATATCAACACACTGATTCTAAAGTTTATACAGAAAGTCAAAAGACATAGAATGGCCGACACAGTGGTGAAGAGCAAAGCTGGGGACTCGCTACGCAGTTTCAAAACCTCCTACAGGACGACGTATCAAGACAGGGAACACCAAGGAAGGAGTGGATAAATGGAGCAGTGGAACAGAACAGGGACCCACTAGTAGACCCACGCAAATGCCAGTGATCTTTCACAAAGAGGAAAACGTGCCTCTGATAGAGAAGGTCTCATCGACAAATGGTAACATTTAGACCCATATACAGAATCAGTAAATAATTCTAGACACACACCGAGGACTTTTTTCACAAAAGTCACCTCAAAATGGATCAGAAACCCAAATGTAAACCATAAAGCTAGCAGGAAGTCATCCGGGCACAGTGGCTCACACCTCTAATCCCAGCACTTTGGGAGGCCAAGGCAGGCAGATCATGAGGTCAGAAGTTCAAGACCAGCCTGGCCAACATGACAAAAGTCCGTCTCTACTAAAAATACAAAAACTAGCTGGGCATGGTGGTGGGCACCTGTAACCCCAGCTACTCGGGAGGCTGAGGCAGGAGAATCGCTTTAACTTGGGAAGCGGAGGTTGCAGTGAGCTGAGATCATGTCACTGCACTCCAGCCTGAGCGACCAGAGCAAGACTGTCTCAAAAACAAAAGCAACATCAACAACAACAAAACTAGAAGGAAGCGTGGGACCTAATGTGACCTGTGTGACCTTGACTCTGATGGTGAGTTGTTGGTTACAACACAAAAGCCCAGCCTATGAAAGAAGAAACTGTTACAACTTGTTTTTCATCAAAAACTTCTGCCCTGCAAAAGAAACCATTGAAAGAATGAAAAGCAGCCACAGGCTAGGAGAAAATCTTGGCAAAAGCTAACAATCACAGGACCTGTATCCAAATCACACACGGAACTTCAGACTTGACCATCAGAAAGCAAACAAGGCAATTTAAAAATGGAGGCGAGGTCTGAACCCACACCTCACTCAGAAAAGACAAATGTCGCGTAAGCATATAAAAGGATGCTTGCTGCCATTTTTCATGAAGGAAATGCAAATTAAAACGAGACACCACTGCCTACCAATCAGGAGGGCTAAATTCCAGAAAGTGACAATCCCCATTGCTATGAGAATACGCAGCCACAGAAACTCCCGCTCACTGCTGGTGGAAAGACACAGTGGCATTGCCACTTTGTAAAACAGTCTGGCAGTTTCTTACAAAGCTAAACATAGTCTCACCATATGAGCTAGCAGTTGCATCCCCAAGTATTTACCCAACTGGCCTGAAAAACTTAGGTCCACACAAAAGCCCGTATGCAAATGTTTATAGCAGCTTTATCCATAATTACCAAAACCTAGAAGTAACCAAGATGTCCCGGGTGCATGGACACACAACTTCTGGGACATCCAGCCACACAACGGGACAGGATTCACTGACAGGAAGGGAGCTATCGAGCCACCAGAAGCCAAGCGTGAGCCTTAGATGAACGTTGCTCAGTGAGAGAAGCCGATCGGGGAAGACTCCGGCGCCGGGCGTCCCAGGGGCGCGAGGTTCTAGAAAAGGTGGAGTCTGGCACAGTGGAAAGATGGGCGTCGCCCGTGGCTCAGGGTGGGAGGAGAAGCTGGACAGTGGAGCACAGCGGGTCTGTCGGCCGTGAAACTAACGTGAGCGACCTGGCGTCTGTCAAAACCCAGGGAACTTTGCAGCAAGAGTGAGCCTTTGCGTGTGCAAATCTTAAAGCTCAGTTAAGAGTCTGCGTGTAGAACGGAAGGCAGGCGTGTGTGGTGAGAGCCTCTGGATGTGTTATGGACGTAGGGAGGGGCCGGGGGAAGGGACTGACCTGGGAACCCTCACCTAAGGTTTGTCTCCGAGGATAAAACGAAGAAACTGAGGCCAGGGCCAAGATAATCCAATGCAAGGGAATTTAGTCAGGCTCCAGGGTGAGGTTCAGCAGTCCAGACAGGAAAGGCCGGAGAAGTCGCACAGACTCCTCTCAGACAGGGGGTTTTATAGGGAGTGACTTGGGCTATTTTTAGAAAGTCTATTTTTAGACAGGGGGGGTTTTATAGGGAGTGAAACAGCTCGTTGGTTGTGGGAGAGCAAGGCTGCTATTGGGTAAGTTACAAGCCTTGACCTAGGACTTGGCTTGTCGTTGGTTGGAATTACTTGCCTGCTATTGGTCGTTAAAGCTCGACTGCTATTGGTTGTTAAAACTCGGCTGCTATTGGTTGTTAAGGCTTAGCTGCTATTGGTTGTTAGGACTTAGCTGCTATTGGTTGTTAGGAAGCTATGGTTGCAGCACCCTGTTTGCATACTGGGCTCTTTAAGAGGAAACCAGGCTGTGCGAGCAAGGGAGAAGGGAACATGCCCGAGCATGTCTGAGCTTGCTTGGGGCTTGTAAAAGGGAAAAAGGGGCGGGGGGTGGGGGGTGGGTCCGGGCTCCCAGCAAGGCAACCGGCCTTACACCTCACACGTGTTGAAGTCTGTGAGACCAAAAGCAAACGGAGCCACACAGGAGTCCTGAACCCTGGTAGACCCGGGCTTGGCCGTGGGGCACAGGTGAGCAATCCCGACACTGCTGCCCCTGCAGGCTGGAGCTTAGTGATTAGGTCAGTGGACGGTGGGGGGGGCAGATTCCTCCCTGCTTTAGTGATTAGGTCAGTGGATGGTGGGGGGGGGCAGGTTCCTCCCTGCTTTAGTGATTAGGTCAGTGGACGGTGGAGGGGGCAGGTTCCTCCCTGCTTTAGTGATTAGGTCAGTGGACGGTTGGCGGGGGCAGGCTCCTCCCTACTGGGTGGGAGCTACAGACACGCAGGGCCAAGGGCTGCAGCGACCCGCACGGCCGAGGGTCAGGGTCCAGACAGCAGCAGCGCCGGCGCCTCCCTCTCCATGTGAGCACGTGGCCGTTAGCTTTACACATCAGCCCCCTGGCCGAGGGATGCCAGGCTGAACGTTATTTCTGGGGACGTCTGGGGTGTTCCCAGGTGAGAGCAGCATTTGAGTCAGTGGGCTCTGTAAAGCAGGCCGCCCTCCGCAGGGTGGTCACCCAATCCGCCGAGGACCCGGAGGACGCAGAAGGCAGGAAGGCCCCTCGCTTCCTGAGGCGCTGCTTGAGCGGGGACAGTCACCCACCTTCTCTGGCCCTGACACTGAGATGAACGCCATCAACCACCCCCGACCGGCTCGCAGGCCTTCAGACTCAGACCGCACTGCACCACCGACTCCCCTGGGTCCCAGGTGGGACCTCGTGGTCTCCACGGTCACCTGCACCCAGGCCTCACGGCAATCTCACACTGAGCGCGTGTCAATGTCCCGCTGCCTCTGTTCAGACGGTCACACACAGAAATGCATTAGACTCGAGCTTGTGCCCAGGCTCTGCACACATGACCTTTCCCTGCTCTGCCGGCCGAGAGGACCTGGAATCCACCACGGCCAGGCAGCAGGCAGCCCGGGGCCAGGTCTCGGTGTCTGAGGGACCCCCAGCGAAAGGCCCCGGGCTCCTTGGAGAAATGGCTGAATCTGGGGCTGAGGCAGGAAACACGGGATGAACCTGGGGCTGCTTCTCATCCGGAAAATAAGGGCGCGCTCAAAACCAAAGGGGCGGGACACAGGCCGACTGGAAGAGCCGCCGCCCAGGACAGGACAGCATGAGCGCAGAATGAGGAGGCCCGCACGCCAGCTGCAATCCAACACGGGCGCTGATGGAGGCCAACGACCGAGCAGATGACTCTCCACGCAGAAGGATCCGGAAGGGTTCACGCAGACACTCTGCCCCCAAGGAGGGCACCACCACGCCCCGCCCCCACCCCGTGTGGTCTCTGCACCGTGACCTCCCTTCGAAGAGTGCGGGACTGGCATGGCGGGTGGGGGGTGGGCGGTAACGTCACCTGGGAGAAAGCTGACAGCGTGAGCTCAGCCGGGGCGGGAGGGCAGCGCCGACGGGGACAGCTGCGTTGAGAGCACGCGCCCTGGGTAGGTGTGTGGCCCGTGGCGCTCTGCCCTGACCCTGTGTTCTTCCTGCAAAAACCCGTAACTCGTCTGATCATGAGAAAAACAGCAGACAGATCCCAGTAAAGCGAGGTTCCGCAGAGTCATCCTGACCCGCCCTCCCCAAACACTGCCGAGGTCACCAAGGTCTGAGGAGCTGTGGCTGCCAAGACGGCCTGAGGAAGGGCATGTCCTGGGCGCCCGGGCGCGGCAAGGCCTGGAGGTAAAACCTCAGGAAAGCTGAGCCACGTATGAGCTTCAGCTGGTACCAGCGTATCCCTGCTGCTCAACTGGATCGAATGTGCCAGACGCTGGGAGGCGCTCGCATGGGGCTTGGGCTGCGTGGCGCTTTTCTGTACAGTCTTCGCAATTTCTCTGTGAATCGAAAACCCTTCTAAAAAGTAAGCCCACTTTTAAAAAAAGGCCTGCATTTTACTGCATGGAAATTATACCTCGATAAAGTTGGTTGTAAATGGTTTTTTGAATGCGGTATCCTGTTCTTCGGAGCTTTCACCTCCTGAAATAGAAAAATACTTCTAAAGAACCGTGCACCTGCAACCAGCGGTTGTGAATATCACTACCAGGGAGGGAGCCAGGATACGGAAGTGGAGAAGTTTGTGGAGCTGCAGTGCCGGACTCCGGGAGCAGCCTCTCTGAAGCCGGTGCTCGCTCCCCCGTGAGGCCTCAGTGTCTGCACCCACGGAGGGAGGAAGGGTCCCCGTGTAATTACAGCAGGGGACTCAGCCCACAGCTGGGACCCCTGGAGTCCAGCAGAACCCGCGTCGGGGCATCATAAAGGCATTTCTTTTCTGGAGGAAGCATTGAGTTAAGCACCCCAGCTCCCAGCCGTGGTCACGGACCATGAGCTGGGCAGTCATCATTCCCGGTTTTACCAGGTTTCTAGGAAAACGGGCCCCGTGGCCAAGTGGGCACTGAGGCCGTGCTAGGAGAAGGGCGTGCGGCCCCCAGCCCAGCCTCTCCCAGCCTCCAAAACACACTGTACTTTGAGCATAATGGATTTTAGGGAATTTATTTTGCCAATTTTAGATCCCACCATAAAGAAGAAATATGAGAGAACTTTATGAGGTGTACTGTATATCTTTAATACTCGTATTTTTTCTCGAAATGCTGAGAATATCAATTACCTTTATGGCTTTATGAGGAGATGCTCCAACCCCTCCGACGGCAAAGTGCATCTTAGCAGAAAGTAAACAGTGGCGGGCACCACCCCCAGGCCCAGGCTGTGAGGCTGGATGGTGACTGAGGGATGGGCTCCAGATGAACCCACGTCTACGGTCTGGGGGAAGTGGCGTGTGGGCGTGTGGGCATGGGCGTGCACCTGTGTGGGTGTGCACGTCCACTGCTGCTTTATCAGTTCCTCACAGAGGAGGTCCGGGGGAGGGACCCTTGGAAATGGAGCACAGCCACCAGCACCCAGCAAGAGACAGAGCGTGGCTCTCCTCTGGGAGCCAGCTCCAGGCCACAGCCTGACCACCAGCCACTAAACGAGGCCCTGCAGCTGCTAAGAACTCTGACCTGGGCTCTGGTGCCCCCATCCTCCAGATAGGTTCACTAAGACCCAAGGAGCAGTGGCCTTTGTGGGCCGTGTGCCCTGGACAGGCGGAGAGCCTGCATGCTCTGACAATGTGGATGTGCACGCACACACAGGCGGACACTCACCCATAATCATACCCACACGCACGCACTCAGGCACAGATTTGCACACACACACTCAAATGCACAGGTGTCCATAGCCTTGGTGGGTCTCGCTCCTTGTGACTAAAGTACCCCTGGGAACCAGCCGCCCTGGCCCCTGCCTACGGCTGGGAGGGAGGCCAGGACCCCGGAGAGCAGGCCCTTCCCAGCAGGCCAGGGCTGCGCCCCGGGGTGCCCTGCGAGGGACCCCCCTGCTGCACTGCTTAACATTATCTACGGTTCCAACGTGCACGTTTGTTTAAAATCTGCTGCAGAATTCATCCTCTCTGCCACTTACGCAGCCATTATCGGCCATCGCAAAAGTGCCGAAGAGAGAGTCATAAACGGCAGTGATTTATGAGGCAGTGGAACACGGGGACGAACAAGAGAAAATTAAATCCTTCACCTGTGCGGTCATTTACCGACTCAGCTCGCACACAGGCCACGCGGGTGGATGGCGGCCCAGGGTGCCTGCAAGTTCTGTCTTGTCCTGGGCCTGGCATCGTCCCACCAGACAAGGCTCCCCCTCCGCCCCAGGGTCACCCTCCTCCCCGCTGGCCAGGGGTGGGACCAGCCTAGACCCAGCCTCACGGCTTTGGTGTCCTGGCGCTTCTCCAGTGTGCTGTGCCATCTTTGTGACATCCCTCCCCTCTCTGGGCCTCAGTTTGCCCCTCTGAAACAAAGAGGGACGTGCACAGATGAACTCCAGGGACTGTGCTGGTCAAGGGCAAGGTAGAGGCACCCACTCCCCACCCCGCCCTGTGGCACCCTCCTTCACTGCCCCACACCCTGGCCTGGCCTGCAGGTGGCCCGGGGTCTTCCCTGCCTGGTTGTCCTGCTGTGTCCTCACCCGGCAACCTTGTGCTGGTCTGCAGTCCTCTCTGCTGCTGGACATGACCCCACTCTGAGCCAGAGAGGAGCTGGGGCTGTCCCAGCCCCCGCCCCACCCTTCCCTGCACCGGGACCCTCCATCCTCCACCATCCTCCCCACCATGTCCCTAGGATACCCAGGCTGCCCCCTCTGCTGTAGAAAGGCTGCCTGTTCTGGGCAGGACACACTGGCCTTGCAGAGCCTCTCAGGAAGAGGCTGGATCAGGTTGGGTGTCCACACCAGGGCAGGGTGAGGTCGGGTGTTCACACCA
>PVKP010035017.1:0-23686 GCA_004027715.1 Plecturocebus donacophilus | reverse complement strand
TTCTCTCCTCTTCTCTTCTGGTACGCCCTTCCCTTGCCTCTCATTGTCTCTTTCTTTCTCCCACCCTCCCTCCTCCTCTCTTTCAGAAACCTCAACCCTGCTTTCAATGATTTCCAATTTCATATTTCTTCTACCTGAATTACATACTCTTAATATCCATTCTCACATATATTCTCCAGATTTCTACCTATATAAATTGAAAAAAAATCATATAGTTCTTTATGTGCATATTGCACCTCCAAATGAGAGGAGGATGGAAATAATAATTAACTTCATGCTTGGGAAATACGTACTAAAATGCTGAAGCATGCCAATAAGGAGCCCTGAACTTCAGCTTCGTTTGCATCATAGAAAAATGTTTCTATCTTAGGAAAAAACAAGATTGTGACAGTGACATCCTCTTTAGGGGTAGGGACGGGGAATAATGGGATGCTAATAGTCAAATTCACGGAGGTGTATTTTCCTGTATCTAAGGTAACTCAAAGGTAAGGGCAACCAGTAAATGAATATAAAAAGTATGTACGACTTTCAAACCAGAAGAAAGGAAAAAAAGAGAATGAATCCAGTCCTGTTTAGATAGAAAATAATAATGATTCAACATAGATCATTCACTGATTCGTGCATTCACTCACACAGCAGAGTTTTACTGAGTATCAGATCTCAGGCACAATGTCCCTGTTCGTATTCACAGGAAATATTCAGTAAATGCCCATTTCCTTAGTCCAGGAATAATTAGAAACAATTTTCTCCTAGTTTTTAAGTCTCTTGGTCTGTCTTGTCATCTTTTTATCAATTTGACATTTGTTCTTATCAGATGAACAGTATTTTTAACACTTGACCTATTCTATAAACTCATAGCCCATTCTGGCTTCTCCTTCCCAAAACTCTCATTTGTTCCAAGGTTTAATTGTGCAAAACAAAAATGAACCAAAATGACCCACACTCAATAGCTATGTAGTATGAGGCAATGTATGTCTTCAACTCAAGCACAGCTTCCCAAGGATGTCTGTTAAGAATCACTGCTGCTGCTGCTGCTGCTTTAACCAGGAGGGTTTAAACTTCAGAATTCAGAAAATGAGAAACTGGTACCGAAACTTAGAAAATATTTGGTCAAAGTACTTCTCCCATTTTCTGAACCAAGATTATATTAAAAAGTTAGAGTATTTTGAAATAAGAGGAGCACAAGAGATTATCCTCTCTAATCTTCTCAGAGGTGAGAAAAGTGAAGCTCAAGGAGGTTAAAATGGTTCACATCAGATTATACAGGCAGTCAGAGGAAGAGGTCCGTCCTCCTCTTACTCTAAAATTTATTCAGGCCTTCAACTATTTATTGAGCGCTGACAATTTTCTTCTCTTTGTCCTGCATAATGAGCAAATGAGTGACTTAAATCCTACTGTATATAAGAAGTATACAATGCGAGATGAAAGACACATTCTTGCAGTGTTTGCACAAAGTGATATTGCTCACTTGAGTTTCACATTTTTTTTTTGGTTTGTTTGCTTTAAGATATAAATGAAGGACAAGTGCAGCAGCTCATGCCTATAATCCCCATACTTTTGGAGGTTGAAGCAGGTGGATCACTTGAGTCCAGGAGTTCAAGATTATGTTGGGAAACATAATGAGACCTCATCTCCACAAAAAATACAAAATTAGCTGGGCATGGTCACATTATACACATTAGCTACTCAGGAGGCTGAGATGGGAGGATTGCCTGAGCCTGGGAGGTGGAGGCTGCAGTGAGCTGAGATTGTGCCACTGCACTCCAGCCTGGGCAGCAGAGGGAGACCCTGTCTCAAAAAATAAATAATATAAATGAAGTAATAAATGATTCATGCGGAATCTATTTCATTTGCATAGGGCTATTCAAGGACAGCAAATGATGTCTGCTCTGTACTTAGGGGCTGAGCCTAGGAAGAATCAAGATGATACTACAGAATCCTAGGAAAATGCTGGTCTAATGTAAGGAATAGCAAACACACTCTTCTTTATGCTCCAGGCCAGCCCCAGGTGCTGTATAGAAAAGTGTCCTGAGAGCAGAACCAGGAGAAGTAGGTTGTAGGCCATTTTTAACATCCCGAATATTGACTTCCTCATCTATGAACTCTACCACTATGTTGTTAAAAGGATAAAAACATAATAAACAAGAAAACCATGGTTCGGTGGCCCCTTTCATTTTGTTTTCTTTAGAAAAGTCATTCATCTCACCTCTCTGCACCTTATTTTCTTACCTAATTGAAGGTATCAAACTAGGTCAAGGATGTAAACATAATTCCCCTCCAGAGCCTCGCAGATAAAAGGAGTAAGTGAAAGAGGGATAGCCTTGGTGGAAAGCAGTCGTTTCTTGGAGCCCATGGCGCAATTGGGGGAATGCAAGCTTTTGTTAAAAAAAAATCCAAATCATAAATAAAAACACCTATGACAGCCAAATAGTGGCTCCTGGATGACACTCTCTCTAATGATTCATAAAAGGTACAGCCTTGAGTTTGCATATACATTTAAGTTGCAGATGAAGACAACTCTCAGCCAGACTCTTGTTTCTGAGAAAAATCATGTAGCTCAAATACAGGGTTCGAAGAGCTAGTAAGAGTCAGAGGTGAGATTCAGGGGATTGGTGCAGAGAAGAGCAGAGTGAAGAACAGGGGAAGGACCCTGTGGGAGGATGGTGGTGGCTTAAGGCAGACAACTGATAATGGTTAATCCAAACCACAGATACCCCTCCAGAAGCTCATGAGTTCCTCAGGAAATGACAGTGCAATCTAAGGAGACCCCTGAGGGATGGAGCACACTCAGGGACCCCAAGTCTTCTGCTCATGCCACTTTCTTGAATTACCAGTTCTTCCATAGATATTTTCCTTCTCATTTTGCAAATTGATTCTAAAGATGACCTGCTGCTTACTCAGTTGCAATGGGTCCCTGCCACTACTTCTACCAAGAGGACATTTTCTCTGTCCCTTGAATCTCGGGGAGTCCCAACCAAACACTGCATGTTCTCACTCATAAGTGGAAGTTGAACAATGAGAACACATGGACACAGGGAGGGGATCATCACACACCAGGGCCTGTCAGGGGGTGGGTGGCAAGGGGAAGGATAGCATTAGGACAAACGCCTAATATATTTGGGGCTTAAAACCTAAATGATGGATTGATAGGTACAGGAAATCAGCATGGCACATGTATACCTATGTAATAAACCTGCATGTTTAGCACATGTATCCCAGAACTTAAATGTTTTAAAAAGTGATACTGTATGACTGCTAAGTGTAGGCCTTAAGAGGCCTTGCCACTTTTTTCACCTAAGCTGCCACGTAAAGAAGGCCAAGCTGTACTCTGGAGAGACAAGTCATGGAGAGCTGAGATCCCCAGGCAATCGCTAGAGTCTAGTCCCCAGAACGTGAGTGAGGCTATCTTGAACATTTTAGACCCAACCAGCTTCCAGCTGAATATAGCCATACTGAGTGGGCCCAGAGAAAGCAGAAAAACTGCCTAGCCGGACCCAGCCAACACAGAGTTGTGAGAAATATTAAATTCTGATTGTCTTAAGCCACTACTTTTAGGTTGTATAGTAGTAGATGACTAAAACAGAGATACAAAGTTATGGCCAATCAGAACTACAGGATTCTTAGGCTAAATCTCTGACTTTATGAAAGTCAGACTCTACGAGGCTATGGAGAAAAAGAAATGCTTATACACTTTTGGTGGGAGTGTAGATTAGTTCAACCATTGTGGAAGACAGTGTGGCAATTCCTCAAAGACCTAAAGATGAAGTTACTGTTTGACCCAGCAATCCCATTACTGGATATATAATCCAAAGAATAAACATTGTTCTATTATAAAGACACATACATATGTATGTTCCATTGAAGTACTTCACAATAGCAAAGACATGGAATCAATCTAAATGCCCATCAGTGATAGACTGGATAAAGAAAATGTGGTACACATATACCATGGAATACCATGCGGCCTTCAAAAAGAATATTATCGTGCCCTTTGCAGGGACAGGGATGGAGCTAGAGGCCATCATCCTTAGCAAACACACACAGGAACAAAAAACCAAATATTGCATATTTTCACTTAGAAGTGGGAGCTAAGTGATGAAAACAAATGGACACATTGAGGGGAGCAACACACACAACACACTGGGGACATCAGAGGGCAAAGCATGGGAGGAGGGCGATCAGGAAAAATAACTAATGAGTACTGGGCTTAATACCCGGATGATGAAATAAACTATACAACCTCCATCCCCGCACCATGACACAAGTTTACCTATGGAACAAACCTGTACATTTATCCCTGAACTTTAAAAATTAAAAAAAAGAAGTCAAGCCCTAATGGAGCACTCAGAATTGGAAAGGCTATCTTCAGTGGCACCTAATAGGCAGTCCCACCATCCTTATAGGATGGTATTCACCTGAGAGTTTGAGAGCTGTAAACAGTATCAATAGCAACAAGTGGGAGCCCCTTGTTTAACAGAACGAAGGCCAGAGAAGTTAAGGAGATGGCTCAGAGTCACATAGCCATCTAGTGGCCAAACTGGGACTTGAATTCAAGGCTCGTGAGTTTTCATCCAGTGCAAAATAGTAGTCCCAGAAGAAATGGTTGACAAATATTTAGGCAAAATATAGTGTAATATGGTATAGAAAGCACAGTTTTGGTGTCAAAATATCTGGATCTAAGTCTTGAATCCTACGTATATTTCTTTGATGACCTCTTTGAGCTTATTTCTCATCTGGTAGACCTTCCCAGGGCTGAATTATGCAAGTGCTTTACAAACTGCTAAAAGCACCCCACAGATTTTAATAGGACTATGAATAGAAATATAGCCTGTGCTTACGACTTTCACTGCTTCCTTAGACTCCAAGGAGAATTTTCTGAGTTTACTTGGATTTGAGATTTGCTTCTATTGTGAAAATCAGACTAGAGATTACTTGAAAGCAAGCATGAGCCTGGATGCCTTACCTAGGAGCCTTTCCCTGGATTCCCACGGTAAATATTAGGACTGCCGAGGATGAACTGTGAGCTGGGAGAGGGAGGCAAGCCATGAGGCATGAGTCGGTTTCATACCAACTCAGTGCCACACTCTACCCCACACTGGTGCCCTTTTATTATTTTTTTTTGAGACAGAGTCTCCCTATGTCACCAAGCTGGAGTTAGTGGCACGATCTTGGCTCACTGCAACCTCCGCCTCCTGGGTTCAAGCGATTCTCCTGCCTCAGCCTCCTGAGTAGCTGGGATTACAGGCGCCTGACACCACATCCAGTTGATTTTTTGTATTTTTAGTAGAGACAGGGTTTCACCGTGTTAGCCAGGATGGTCTCGATCTCCTGACCTTGTGATCCGCCCACCTCAGCCTCCCAAAGTGATGGGATTATAGGAGTGAGCCACCACACCCGGTCTGGTGCACTCTTAAGGTAGTGTTAGCCCCTAATTGCCCCGGGTATCAAGGTTAGACAAGATCCAAGACATGATTCCAAGCTTCACAGCAGGTTCCAAAGATGTGGGCCATGTGCTGCTTCTAGACTTTGCAGACACACATACAGCACCTGTCTATCACTGCCATGGGCCCTGGGACATAAGAAGTGTGGTTCCCACCAAGACATACATTTCAAAACCATGACTGAGCTTGCCCTTGTCCCAGGAACCAGAAAACATCCATTTCTCCAGGCAAGAAGAAGAGTGTTTGATCTGTACCCTGACATTCACCCCTTGTTTCCAAGTCAGAATTAATATCCAAATCTTATGGGATGAGACAAACTAATTTCTCCAAGGGAAAATATATAACATCCATATCCAAATCATACCCCTGCCCTCACTCCAGTCTATTTGCAGCCATTCTTATTTCTACTTCCCAACTGTGCACATTCTTTGTGCCCCAGCAACCTGACACATTTTTTGTTGAGATATTATTGCTTCACTTCACTCACTCTGAGGTTCACCCCATGAAAAATGTGAATTTGCAAGTCAGGAACAGAAGCAGTGGCTGTACCACCAGTGCTGTGTGCATGTGGGAGAGGCAGATGGGATCTAGTAGCAGGAAGAGATGTCCCAGGAATACAGGAGGCTGAAAGCTTAGGCCAAGGACACATCACAATCCACAGTCAAAGAGGACAGCTTCGGGGAGGCACTAGGAGCGAATCCTAGGAAAGACAAAGAGAAAGGACTTATTTGCTAGAAATAAGGAGTTATGGGGAGCAGCAAAAGACAAGGCATGTCCAGCAAGGTTGGGCAAGGCTGTGGCAAGCAAAGCCAGGTGCAGAAACATCTGATTTGGGGATTTGGGTTCCAGGTCTACTGCCCTGCTTCCAACAGCCCCTTGCCTTCATCTTCTAACCTACCATAACAACTGAATTAATGTACAGTCTTCCCTTGTTAAAATTAAAATCTCCATAAGGCACATATTTTTGACTATTTTATTTAGTAATATATATCCTCCAGCTCTTAGGCCAGTAGGTGACTATGAATATTTGTTAATGAATAAACAGATTCAATAACACATAGCAGGTTGAAAGGGCAAAGAAAAACAATGTCCTTTTATCTCATTGGTAGAGTCTTTAATTTTGCTGTGAAAACAAACTGAAAAGCAATAAAACACCATTTCTTCTAAATGGTTGGACGTTGCATCCAGTAAGTTTGTAGATGGTAGCTATAACTTGTAAAAATTGCAAAGGATGATGTCTTAGTTTGGGTTTCTCTGAAACAGAGCTTGGGTTAAACACTTGGGTGGTTTGGTGATGAGGGATGAGAAGAGTGAGATGGCAGAGGGAAAGCTGACAATAGGGTGCAGCATCAAGGTCTCCACTGTGAACGATGAGGTCTCAATTCCATCAGGCCCTCAGAGAATCATTCTGAATGCCTCCCAGAGTAGTCTGCCCCAAGAAAGAGGAAACAGAGTTTACTCCCTGACTTCTATCCCTGTTAGTTGCCTGCCCTCAAGGTTAACATGCTCTCCACCAACACATACACACATGCAGGACATAGCACTTACAGGCTATGCTTGTGCACTGGCCCAGCAGGCTCCCCTGATAATGGAATCAGTTCAAGATGACTCTGCAATCACAGAAAACTGTTCACTGCAGTTGCCATCAACATCAGATGTGACCCGGGGCTGCAATGGAGGGCATCCAGGTGTCTGCGACATCAGTTAATCATGTGTTTGCTCCTTCCCTATCAATCAGCGCTTTCTCTAAGCATAGCAGCCCAAAGGGATTTCTCCTAGCTTTATCTAGGACATTTCTGTGTCCCTTATATTTTTATATTTGCATTCAGCTTAAAGTTAGATCACTGGTTCTCAATGTAGGAAGAGATGTAGTTTTACTCTCTAGTGAACATTGGCAATGCTTGGGTCTATGATTTGGTTGTCACAATTGTGGGAAAGACACTCCTGGCATCTAGTAGACAGAGAGCAGGAATGTTGCTAAACATCCCACAGTGCACAAGACAGTCTCCCACAGTGTAGTATTATCCAGCCCAAGAGATTAATAATAGTAAAGTTAGAAATCCTGAGTTAGATCAGTCAAGGAGGGATCCAGGAAACCATGGAAAAAGAAGTTCCCATTCAAATGCTCCAGTCCTGTAACCTTGAGTAGCTTTGGGCAGCAAAACCACATAATCTTATGCTCTGGACGAGTTTGGTGTTGAGTTTGTCCATTGTGTCTGTTTGCCAGTGCCCTTCTCTAAGTTAATGAGAAGTTTCACTGCTGCCCCAAAGATGGAAACATTAAAATCATGCAGATTAGTTTACATAGTTTATTCTAACTGGGAAAGCCATGGGCTGAAGAAATGATCTTCTTGAAAGGCAGAAATATTACTGAACCTGTTACTGGCTTAGGACTGGGCAAGAAAAAGCCCTGACGTTGCCCAAGCAATTCCCTTCAACTGCTCTGAAATGAAGTTTTTTATGTAAAATAATAAAAATAAAGATGTTTCACAAATGTTTATGTATTTTCCCATTTAAAAGATTATTTTGTATTTTGATATGGCCTCCATTAATTTTAGCACTAGCAATGTTCTGTCTTTAATAGAAGGTTTTCATGATTCTCCACCCACCTCCTACCACCAATTTTAAAAATACATTACTGATCTGGAAAACCAAGAGTCTGATGATCACTGGCTATGTCAACTTGATCAGCTTGGGAACTACATTTCCCAAAATGCCCTTTCTTGTATGGCTTCTGTTTAGAGTTGGAAAAAAGAGAAATATATGTGAAATTCAGAAGGCAAAGTAAAACTGCAGTCATTATTCTCTGAAACTATTTTTTGGTCAGGTGTGTTTACAGACAGACACAGAGGTGCCAGCTGCTTCCCTCCTGTCCTTGCTTTACACTTCCTGTTATTCTTCCTGCCTGATGGCTCTTCTGATCAATAGTGACCCCAGACCCACTACTACCAAATGCATGGCTAAGACACACAGAGGGGATAGCTAGACAGAGGCAACTGCCTCCCACAGACCTCTCTGTGCATTTTCTCCTTTGGCAGCTGAAAGTATTTGACATCTCAGTGTTGCCTGGTTGGTGATCCTTCCCTGATCCTTCCAGACCTGCAATTCTGTATCTCCCCCATAATTATGTGAGGTCTAATTCCTATAATAAATCACTCTCCCATCATTTTCAAGGAACTCTGTCCTCCTGCCTAAATCTTGACTGAAAGTTATTGATACCAGAAATGGTTCCAGGAGAACAGAATGGTAAGGACAGGAAACTGGAACTGATTATCCAATCTGGTAAGATTTAAAGGTATCAGTGGTCATGTTTCCACTGGTAAAAGGTACACATATAATCCATGGAATGCAGTGACAAAATACTTATCTAAATTTGTCTCTAGTCACCTGAAGTCGAAGTCAAGTCTCTACAGGAAAGGAGACTTCTGGTGGCCAAGTAATTGCTGCTATTAAACATTTTAGTGGAAATCTAGTCTAAGGACTATAGGGTTGGTTAGTTGCTTCTAAAATAGCTAGCAAGCTCAGAGAAGAAAAGAAAATGATGAGCTTAGGGCTTTACATTGCCAGCTAAAGATCTGTATAGATTATCAGAAAACTTCCATAACTGCTCTGAAAGACCCATATCTCCTATAACCCAGGGATGAGACTTCTGAGAGCTAAACCTAGAGGCTAATACTGCAGGTAGGGGGCCTTCCTAAATGCACTAACCTAGAGGCTAATAAATGCGTCATCTTCTCATAGAGAGGATGTTCCTTATCTGGGAAGCAAGAGGTGAAAGTGGGAGCAGCTATTCTCACTATTAGATTTAAATGACCCACATAAGGAATTTTTACTGCTTATGTTAATGCTGCAACTTTAGACTTAATGGTTCTGTAAGACATCCTGCCCCACGGCAAAATAGTGTCACCAGTAAACACAGTAAATGTTTCATAAAATTGGAAGCTGAGCTTTCCCCTTAGTCAATATGGGTTCCTCATGCCAATGAGCCAACAGTCAGCTCTGAGAGACTGATCTTTATGGGTCACATTAGATGGGCCTCCTTGCCATTCAGCTTCCAGGTAAGTTTGACTAATGGGAGGCACTGATAGAGTCAAAGGACAGAAGGAGAGAGAGACTGAGGTATTTGTTCCCCTATCCCCCAACTCCCTGCTGGGTCATGGGTTGCCAGTGGTTGTATTCCTCTATCAAAGACTGAAAAAGCTCCTGTCAGGTGGACCTCTCCTACAGGAGAGATCTATTCCTCTGATCCTTCAGGCCTAGAATTAGTAATGGCATCCCGCTGTTGTTCTAGTGCTTAACCCTGCTCACCCCTATGTGAACAGTCCCTTCATCACACTGTCTTCAGTCACCCCTTTTAAATATGTGGGCCATACTGCATATCCCCTGACCAATACACATACAAGAAAGTTGAGGATTTCCAAGGAAAATGGTTGCTAGGAGGCAGGACTAACTTGCAGCTCCCACTCGGACAGATGGAACAGTGTGTGGAGGCTCACATCATGAACTTTTGCTCCAAGAACTACCACAGAAACATACCAGAAAAAAACAAAATAATTCACACCCCCTTTGAAAAAAGTGGCTTGCTGCTGCAAGCTCCATGAGACAGCTGAAAAACTGAGTGCCTAAAGTGTGAGTGGGGAAGGTCTGCCTCCAAACACATCCTCACTGCAAACCCTGAAAATTCCCTATCATGGGAGGAGGATCTAACCTTACCTAGTGCTGAAATGAATTTAGAAAGTCAAGCAAAATATAAAGGTAGAAGCAGCAGCAGGAAGAGCCCCGTGGGCAATACCAGTCCCCAGGGAAGCCATTTCCGACTTTGTCTCACAAAGGTCCTTGGGGAGGGCTGCCAGTGGAATTAGGGAAGGATCACAGGGAGAAGGAAACTTCCAGCTGAACTTTGTAATAATTTCCATCTCGGCAGAATTCTAGAGTGGGGTGAGAGTCCGCCCAGGAAAGAATGGGGAGTGCATATACCAGCACAGAAGCTGCAGCAGACAGGGAAAGGTTGGGCCTGAAATCCCTGCTTGCTTTCTCAGTGGTGAGGCTTGCAGCCTGGGACAAGATGTCAGCCCTGCCCACTGGCTTCCTGGATATAAACTTGATGCTCGTGATGGAGTAAGACTAGCCTTTACTCTCTTGGGAGCTCTATGACCCCACCCATCACCTTAGAAACCCAAATACTTGTCCAGAAGACTTTAAGGAAAGCTTGTATCCCCCTTCTATACTACTGCCGCTGATGTTCTTTTGAAAGCACCACCCTCTGGCTAAAGGCCAACTAACTCAAGTCACTACAGCAACTCATAACAGAACAACACTTCTCCAAGAAAAGAGAACACAACAGCTAATCCCACTGCCTATAACATCCTGGCTAACCAGAGGTCCTGAATCTGTCCACATAACAACTTCACTGCTAACACAACCAGCATTTAAAAAAAAAAAAAAAAAAAAACCAGTGCACCAAACACAACTACAATCAAAGATCCTCACAGAGTTCACTTCACTGCCTTGCTACCTCCACTAGAGCAGGTGCTAGTATCCACAGCTGAGAGACCTGAAGATGAATCATGTCACAGGACTCTCTTCAGAGACTCCTTAGTACAAGCCTGGAGCCCAGCAGCTTCACTGGGAGGCTAGACCCAGAAGAGCAATAACAATCACTGCAGTCTGGCTCTCAGGAAGCCCCATCCTTAGGGGAAGGGGAAGAGCATCATATCAAGGGATTAACCCATGGGAAAAAAGAATCTTAACAGCAGTTGTTGAACCCCAAATCCTTCCTCTGAGTTTACTGAAATGAGAAGGAACCAATTCTGGTAATGGCAAAACATGATTCTTTAATACCCCAAAAAGATGTTACTATCTCACCAGCAATTGATCCAAACCAAGAAGAAATCTCTGAATTGCCAGAAAAATAACTCAGAGGGTCAACCTATGGAAATACAAAGAATTCACAGGGTCGATTATTAAGCTACTCATGGAGGCACCAGAGAAAGGTAAAAAACAATTTAAAGAAATTTTTAAAATAATACAGGAGATGGGCAAAAAATCTCCAGAGAAATAGATAGCATCAATAAAAAGAATCAAAACTTCTAGAAATAAAAAATAAACATATTGAAATACAAAATACACTGAAAAGTCTCAACAATAGAAATAGAATCAAACAAGTAAAAGAAGGAACTTCAGAGCTCTAAGACAGGGCTTTGGAATTAACCCAATCCAACAAGGACAAAATAATAATAATTTTTTAAATGAATGAAGGCTCCAAGAAGTTTGGGATTATGTTAAGTGACCAAACCTAAGAATAATTGCTGTTCCCAAGGAAGAAGGTCTAAAGGTTTGGAAAACCTATTTTAATTAATAATTGAGGAAAACTTCCCTGGCCTTGCTAGAGATCTAGACACCGAACACAAGAAACACAAAGAACACCTTGGAAATTCATAGCAAAAAGATCATCACCTAGACACATAGTAATCAGGCTATCTAAAGTCAAGATGAAGAAAAGAATCTTAAGAGTTGTGAGACAAAAGCATTGGGTAACCTATAAAGGAAAACCTATCAGATTAACAGCAGATTTCCCAGCAGATACTCTACAAGCTAGAAGGGAATGGCGTCCTATCTTTAGCCTCACTAAAGAAAACAATCATTAACCAAAAATCTTGTATCCAGTGAAACTAAGCCTCATAAATGAAGTAAAGTTGAAACCTTTTTCAGACAAATAAATGCTGAGAGAATTCACCACTACCAAGCCAGCACTACAAGAACTGCCCAAAGGAGTTCTAAATCTTAAACTAAAACCTTAAAATACACCAAAATAAAACCTCCTTAAAGCATAAACCCCATAGGGCCTATAAAACATTAACACAATGAAAAAAATACACAAATGATCTAGGCAACAACTAGCAAGATGAACAGATCAGTACCCCACATCTCAGTATGAACACTGAATGCATATGACTTAAATGTTCCACTTTAAAGACATAGAATCGCAGAATGGGTAAGAATTCACCAAGCAAGTATCTGCTGTCTTCAAGAGACTCACCTAATACATAAGGACTCACATAAACTTAAGGTAAAGTAGCGGGGAAAAAAAAGTCCATGCAAATAGAAAAAAGTGAGCGGGAGTAGCTATTCTTATATCAGAAAAAACAGACTTTAAAGCAACAACAGTTTAAAAAAAAAAAAAGACAAAGATGGACATTATATAATGATAAAAGGACTAGTCCAACAGAAAAATATCACAATCTTAAATATATATGCACCTAACACTGGAGCTCCCAAATATATAAAACAATTACTACTAGACATAAGAAATGAGATAGATGACAACACAATAACATTGGGGGACTTCAATACTCCACTGACAGCACTAGACAGGTCATCAAGACACAAGGTTAACAAACAAACAATGGATTTAAACTATACCCTAGAACAAATGGACTTAACAGATATTTACAGAACATTCTACCCAACAACTGCAGAATATACATTCTATTCATCAACATATGGAACATTCTCCAAGATAGACCATACAATAGGCCACAAAACAGGACTTAACACATTTTTAAAAATTGAAATTATATTAAGTACTCTCTTAGACAACAGTGGAATAAAATTGGAAATCAACACCAAAAGGAACCCTCAAAACCATGCAAATACATGGAAATTAAATAATCTACTCCTGAAGGATCACTGGGTCAACAATGAAATCCAGAGGAAAATTTTAAAACTTTTTGAACTGAATAATAGTGACAGAACCTACCAAAACCTCTGGGATACAGCAAAAGTGGTGCTAAGAATAAAGTTCACTGCATTAAATGACTACATCAAAAAGTCTGAAAGAACACAAAGAGACAATTTAAGGTCACACCTCAAGGGACTAGAGAAGAACAAACCAAACCCAAATCCAGCAAAATAAAAGAAACAACAAAGATCAGAGCAGAACTAAATGAAATTGAAGCAAACTAAAAATACATAGGAAAAATGAAACAAAAAGCTAGTTATTGGAAAAGATAAACAAAATTGATAGACTATTAGCAAGATTAACCAAGAAAAGACAGAAGAATTCTAAGCCCAATTAGAAACAAAACAGGAGATACCACAACCAATACAACAGAAATACAAAAGATCATTCAAGGCTACTATGAACACCTTTACATGCACAAACTAGCAAATCTAGAGGAGACAGACAAATTCCTCGAAATACACAACCCTACTAGATTAAACCAAGAAGAAATAGAAACTCTGACGAGATGAATAACAAGCAGCAAGACTGAAATGGTAATTTAAAAATTGCCGCCCCCTAAAAATCCAGGACCATATGGATTCACAGCTGAAGTCTATCAGACATTCAAAAAAGAATTGGTATCAATCCTATTGAAACTATTCCAAAAGTACAGAAAAATGAAATCCTCCCTAAACCATTCTATGAAACCAGTATCACACTAATACCCAAACCAGGAAAAGACACAACAACAAAGAAAAGAAACCTATAGACCAATATCCCCAATGAACATAAATGCAAAAACCCTTAACAAAATACTAGCTAACTGAATCCAACAGCGTATCAAAAAATAATCCACCATAATCAAGTAGGTTTTATACCAGGGATGTAGGGCTGGTTTAACACATGTAAGTCAATAAATGTGATATACCACATAAACAGAATCAAAAATAAAAACCACATGATCATCTGAATAGATGCAGAAAAAGCATTTAACAAAACCCAGCATCTCTTTATAATTAAAACCATCAGCAAAATCAGCATAGAAGGAACATATCTTAAGGTAGTAAAAGCCATTTATGACAAACCCACAAACAACATTACACTAAATGAGAAAAAGTTGAAAGCATTCCCCTTAAGAACTGGAACAAGAAAGGATGCCTACTCTCACCACTTCTATTCAACATAGTTCTAGAAATCCTATCCAGAGCAATCAGACAAGAGAAGAAATAAAGGGCATCCAGATCAGTAAAGAGAAAGCCAAACTGTCAATGTTTACTGATAATATGACTGCATATCTAAAAACCCTAAAGACTCATCTAAAATGCTCCTAGATCTGATCAGTGAATTCAGTAAAGTTTCAGGATACAAAATCAATGTATACAAGTCAGTATCTCTGCTATGCACCAACAATGACCAAGCTGAGCATCAAATAAAGTACTCAGCCCCTTTTACAATGGCTGCAAAAATGAAAATAAAAATAAATAAATACTTAGGAATATACCTAACCAAAGAGGTGAAAGACCTATACAGGGAAAACTACAAAATACTGCTGAAAGAAATCGCAGATGACAAACAAATGGAAACACATCTTATGCTCATGGATTAGAAGAATTAATATTGTGAAAATGACCATACTGCCAAATCTACAAATTCAATGCAATTCCCATCAAAATACTTCCATCATTCTTCACAAAAACTAGAAAAAACAATTCTAAAATTTATATGGAACCAGAAAAGAGCCCACATAGCCAAAGTAAGACTAAGCAAAAAGAACAAATCTGGAGATATCACATTACCCATCTTCAAACTATACCATAAGGCTACAGTCACCAAAACAGCATGGTACTGGTATAAAGCTAGGCACATAGACCAACAAAACAGAGAACCCAGAAATAAACTCAAATAATTATAGCCAACTGATCTTCAACAAAGCAAACAAAAACAAAGTGGGGAAAGGACACCCTACCTAACAAAAGGTGTTGGGATGATTGCCAAGCATGCTTATAGCAGCACAATTAGCAATTGCAAAGATATGGAACCAGCTTAAATGCCCATCAATCAACAAATGGATAAAGAAAATGTGGTGTGTACCACACACCTACAACCATCTGGTCTTCGACAAACCTGACAAACAGAAGCAACGGGGAAAGGATTCTCTATTTAATAAATGCTGCTGGTAAAACTGGCTAACCATATGCAGAAAACAGAAACTGGACCCCTTACTTATGCTTTACACAAAAATTAACTTAAGATTGAGTAAAGACTTAAAACATAAAACCATAAAAACCCTAGAAGAAAACCTAGGCAATACCATTCAGGACACAGGCATAGGTGAAGACTTCATGACTAAAACACCAAAAGCAATTGCAACAAAAGCCAAAATTGACCAACAGGATCTAATTAAATGAAAGAGCTTCTGTTCAGCAAAATAAACTGTCATCAGAGTGAGCAGGCGCCTACAGAATGGGAGAAAATTTTTGCAATCTATCTGACAGAGGTCTAATATCCAGAATCTACAAGGAACTGAAATAAATTTATAAGGAAAAAAAACAACTTCATCAAAAGGTGGACAAAGGACATGAATAGACACTTCTCAAAAGAAGATATTTATGCAGCCAACAAACATGAAAAAAAGGCTCATCATCACTGGTCATTAGAGAAATGCAAATCAAAACCACAATGAGATAACCACTCATGCCAGTTGGAAAGTGATAATTAAAATGTCAACAACAGATGCTGGAGAGGATGTGGAGAAACAGAATGCTTTAACACTGCTGGAGGGAGTGTAAATTAATTCAACCATGTGGAAGACAGCATGGTGATTCTTCAAGGATCTAGAATAAGAAATGCCATTTGAACCAGCAATTTCCTTAGTGGGTATATACCCCAAGGATTATAAACCATTCTATTATAAAGACACATGCACATGTATGTTTATTGCAGCACTGTTCACAATAGCAAAAACTTGGAAACAACCCAAATGCCCATCAGTAATACACTGGATAAGGAAAACATGGCACATATACACCATGGAATACTATGCAGCCGTAAAAAATGAGTTCATGTCCTTTGCAGGGACATGGATGAAACTGGAAACCATCATCCTTAGCAAACTAACACAGAAACAGAAAACCAAGTACCACATATTCTCATCCATAAGTGGGAGCTGAACAATGAGAACACATCGACACAGGAAGGGGAACATCACACACTGGGGCCTGTTGGGTGTGGGCATTATAACCAATGCCTAATGCACGCAAGGCTTAAAACCTAGATGATGGGTTGATAGATGCAGAAAACCACCATGCCACATGTATACCTATGAAACATACCTGCAAATTCAGCACATGTATCCCAGAATTTAAAGTAAAAGAAAAAAAGAAAATGTGACCATGCAGTACTACTCAGCCATAAAAAGGAATGAAATAACGGCAAATGCAACAAACTGGATGTAGTTAGAGACCATTATTCTAGGTGAAATCACTCAGGAATGGAAAATCAAACATTGTGTGTTCTCACTTAGAAGTGGAAGCTAAGCTATGAGGATGCAAAGGCATAAGAATGATATCATGGACTTGGGGGACTCTGTAGGGAGAAGGGGGAAAGGGAATGAGGCATAAAAGACTGCACATTCGGTACAATACACTCTTCTCGGGTGATGGGTGTACCAAAATCTCAGAAATCACCAACAAAAGAGCTTATCCACGTAACCAAACACCACCTGTTCCCCCAAAACACTACTGAAATAAAATAAAATTAAAATTAAATAAAAACCTATAAAGATGAGAACATGAGCAATCTCCCTGGCCAAGGATTTAAAAAAACGCTGAGATCTGAATCTCATTCTGGTCCCCTTATTTAATTTCCTCACTAGCTCTCACAATTGTTGATTGCTTTGTTCTTTTTAGGTAGAGTCATTTCATCTGTGAATAATTCATTTTGATCAATAAAAGACTTTGTGAAATCTGTGAAAGATTTCTCAAAATATCAAATACACACACATGTGCGTGCACACACACACGACATACAAATATAAAAATTAGACTTCAGCAAAGTTAAAAACTGTTGCTTTTCAAAGGATATTCTTAAGAAGGTAAAAAGGGAAGCCATCGACTGGAGAAAATATTTGCAAAGTATACAGCTGGTTGAAGTCTTTTATCATCCAGAATACATAAAGAATACATAGAACTCAACAATAAGAAGACAAAAAACAATTTTAATGGGCAAAATATTTGAAAAGATACATCACCAGAGAGGATAGATATAAAATAAGCAAATGGAAATGCAAACTAAAAATATAGTGAGATATTACTGTACAGCCACTAGAATGACTAAAGTTTAAATGGCTGTAAATGCCAAGGTTGGCAAGGACGTAGAGCAATTCTAACTCTCATATATTATTGGTGGGGATGGAAAATAGTACAACAAATGAAAAGCCAGTTGACATTTTCTTAAAAAGTTAAACATACGCTCAACATATTACTGAACAATTCTTTTAGGTGTTTGCCCAAGAGAAATGACACCTGTGTCCATACACCTCCTTGTACACAAATGTTCATGCAGCTCTAGTCATAGTAGCCCATGATCAGAAACAACCCCAAATGACCACAGTAACAGGTGAACAGATAAATTACAGTATATTCATACAATGGAATATGACAACACGAAAACTGAACAAACTACAATACAACATGGGTAAATTTCAAAAACATTATGCTTAGCTATAGAAGAGAGACACAAAAGGGTATGTATTGTATGGTCACATTTATGGGATGCTAGAAGTAACAAATCTAATCCATGGCTACAAAAAGCACATTGTCCAGGCGTGGGTGGGATGGGGAGAATGATGGATAGGATCGGGCACAGGGGGACTCTTTGGGGTGTTAGAAATATTCTGTATATTGACCGAGGTGCCCATTACACAAGTGTATACATTTGTCTAAACTTGTTGAAACGCACACTTAACATTTATAAATTTTGTTGTTTGTAAACTATGCCACAACCAAGTTGATCGGGGAAAAAGCAGCAGAACAAATTGCTATAATCCTGGCATGCTCAGACACTCCTCACAAATCATTCACAGATTGCAATCACAGTCGTGCAGCAGAAGCCTCTGGAACGTTCTTCTGACCGGCAAACATGCTCCCACACGCCAGAACATCAGTCATGCTGAAGAGGTCATATGTCAACTCTCGTTTGGAGGATTTGATATATTCCTTGACCTGACATAGGCCAGTACCACCCACAACAAAATACTTCATTCTACAGATAAAGAACTGGAGGCTGATCTATTATCTTACTCTCTCAAACAGCTGAACATCAGTATAATTTTTCTTCTGTTATCAAAGTTCAAAACCCTGTGAAAGGTATTCGGGGTAAATATTACCAGTGAGAAAATGTATTCAGATATACAGGTGGCTCATTTTCTCTAAGACAAGTAATTCCAAAGAAACAACGTTCAAATTCCAGTAAATAGAGCTACAACTACAGCTCTGTCTCTACCCGAACCTGACCAACACATATAAGAAAAAACTTGGCTCTTCTCTCAAGACAGATCAGTTGCAAGAATTTCTACTTACTACTTGCTACATTTAGCAAACAAGCATAATCTTGAGCCAACAATTTGTCTTTAATTAAACAGGCTTTATTTTTGAGTTATTACCATTGTGTCCTTATCGGGTGAAGTGATGAAGCAAAATCTCTGCTAAATAGACCATAAGGTTTGTCACTAGTCCAAGAGTGAGACACACCAACAACCTACACAACATTACCTAAGGTTTTTCTTTTTAATTTACACGGCATCTAGCTTAGGGCCAAGGAAATGTTGGTATTAAATCAGCACAGCGTGAAGGAGGATGCCATTTGAGAGAAATGGTTTGGCAGAGAAGCAGATTAAATGTATAGTGTAGACCTACTTTCCTAGCATCCAAACGTCTGAAAATTCAAATAAAAGATTTTTTTTTTGCTTTATAATTCAGGGATATCTGATGTTCCCACTAAAAAGACAAAGGCATTTCAAGAGTATAAAGTGATGTCTGAATCCAAGGAAAGCTTATATTTAGTATAATTTCACATCAAATGTATTTCTAATTCTTTGGGAAAAGAAGTATATTATACTCTAATTCTTTGGGAAAAAAAGTATATTATACTCTAATTCTTTGGGAAAAAATGTTTTATGACTTTTAATAAACCAGGATATTTAATTTACTAATCTAGGAGCTCCATATAAGAACTACATAATTTTCATTCTATCCCAGTAACTACAACAGTGTCAAGCACAAAATGTACATTCAATAAATTTTAGTTGAAATAAAATGAAAACATGTAATATGGTTCAATTTTTTAAAAAGAAAATGACCCCCACATATATGTGCCTATACGCATGTGGACATGAAAAACATGTGGCAAGGTGCACACTGAACTGTCATCAAGGAGCACCTCATGGATTTGAGGCAATGAGGAGAGGTTTTTTCTTTAATACACAGCACAATGATGAAGATCATAGGTTCTGGAGTCAGACTTGGTTCAAATGCCAACTCTACCCCTTCTCAATGCCAATCTCTACCCTCTGAGATTCCAATAGGTAGATACTGGATATCTCAGAGGTATAGGTACAAGATTGTCGTCAGGCAAATTACTTAACGTCTATATGCCTCATTCTCTCATCTGTAAATAAAGATCATATAGTTCCTCATGGTGTTAGGATGAAGACTGATACAATACACATAATGCACTTAAGAGTGATTGACACTTAGCAAGCACTAATTGATTAATGTTAGCCATTATGAATATTTTGATTTGTTACAGTGCTTTTGAAATAAAGGGAAAATGTTACATGACAGAAAAGAAAGTTAAAGGGACTATTTCATAAGAAGAAGAAAGAAGAAAAAGGATAAAAAGAGGGGAAAGGAGAATAGGGAGGAGGAGGAAAGTAGCTATTAATTTCATCTGGAAGAAATCTCTCCTTGAGCCTTCTGAATTGGCGCTAGGTCTGAATTGGTCGCTCCATGCTTGGTGCACAACTGTTATCTTGGGTTTTTCTTTCACCTTCATCCTGGGAATTTCTTTTGTCTGTCTCTTATGTTGGGTTACCTTTATCTGGGTTTCGATTTTTTACCTTTCTTCATTTACTGTCTTATTTTGGTAGGACATATATGCCATTACCTTCTTTAAAAAGGGTATATGAGCTATTGCATACCTAAAAATATTTTTGTTATATTCTCACACCAATTTATGCTAGTTTGGTTCGGTATAAATTTCTAGGTTGCAATTCCTATTCCTTTGAATTTTTAAAACATTGTTTCATTGTCTTTGGGCTTCCAACCACCTGTAGAGAAGTTTAGTGCCATCCTGATTCTTATTTTTGTGTTTGAAACTTGAGTTTTCTCTTTGAAAGACTTTGAAATCTTTTCTTTGTCCCATTTGCTCTGGAAGTTTATACTAACTGGACTTAGTGCTTTAATCCATCGTGGCACTCAGTAGATCCTTTTAGTCTGGCAACTCATGTCCTTCAGTTCTGGGAAATTTTCAGTTTCTTTGATAAGTTCTTCCTCTCTATTTTTGGTATTCTCTCTCTTTTCTGGAATTGCCTATTTTCCATCTTTTTCTGCTTTTTTCAGAAATTTATTTCCTAAAATTTCTATTGTGCTTTTAAAAAATTCTCCTGTATTATCTTTAATTTCTAAGAGCAGTTCTTTTATGTTTCTGAATGTTCTTTAACATGGCATCTGTATTCTTGTTTCATGGATATAAAATATTCTCCTAAATCTTTAAGAATGTTAATAGAAGGTTGAGATTTTTTTCCCCCAGTTTTGTTCTTCCTGCATGGCCTGTTTTTCCAAGCCTTTGTCTCTGGCGTCAGCATCTTCTGGTCTTTTCTCTTAAGATAGCCCGAGTCCCCAGACATTTCCTGCCTCAAAGAATCTTGAGCTCTGGGGGACAGTGGGGAAAGAGAACCAAAGGTCTCAGCATGTAGTATACAAAATTACAATTGATACCCCCTTATTTGGTGATCAGCACCCACCTGAAACAGTTACTGATATTCCGAGACCAGAAATTCGCTGTTCTGAAGAATAAACCTCTAGTCTTTTTCTGGAGTGGGAAGGACTATGGATGGGTAACTAGGGTTCTAACTGCCTTTAAAAGACTTTACAATTCTCTTTCTCATTAGCTCTTTCTTTACTCTCACTTCTTAATGTACCCCACATAAGAATGTCTCCAATGAGTTATTCAGAGATGTAAAAATTGGAATGCTGCTAAGATTTTTTTGTTCTTGGCTTATGGTTTAGGTTTTTCAAGTTTGCTATATCAATTATTGCTCATTCATCTACTTTTCAACTTGTGATTTTCTCCTTTCCCTTTTTACATAGATTTTTGCCTTTAAAAATTTATCTTTACTGCCATCTTAGTGACTTTTCAGAAAGGAGCAGAGATAAAGGCATGTACACGATCTACTTTTCAACTAGAAGTAACCTACTATATTATTTTTTAAAAGCAAAAAATTTAGCAAGATTCGATGATTGTATATAAGAGGTAAAAAAGAAGAAGAAATTATATATTATTCCAAGATTTCTAGTCTGGGTCATTAGGAAAATGTAGTGTCGCTTCTAGAGACAGGGAAAACTGGGAAGGGAACAGATGGGATGGGATGGTAGCAGATGGTTCTGTTGCATTTAGACATACTGAAGCTGAAGTGATTGGAAATATCCCAACAGAGACATTATGGAGACAATTGGAAATGCAGTGATGGAACACAAGGAATGGTGAAGGCTAGATATGTATATTTGGAAATAAACTACATTGAGTCTATTATGGTAAGATTAGGTAAATATTGAAGAAGTGAGTGCTTAAAAAAAGCAGGGTAGAGACTCAGCCTTGAAGAATATCAAGGAATAAGAAAAAGAAATAGAAAGTGGTTTTACCAGGAAAAAATCCAGATATATGGTTAGAGATGAAAAACAATCAGTACTGTGTGACAATATGGAACTCCCTAATAGTGAGTGAGCTTGGGCAGCCACCAGATCAAGAAGAAGTGACTAAGCCCAGACAGAACCTCACGATTAAGCAGGAAGCTTAAAATGGATCATTTCATGTTGCTGATCTCACATCTGGAGCTGGAGAATATGGACTCTAATGGGATCTGTGACATCAGTACACTAGAGTAAGGGAGAAGGACAGGAGGGGTCAGAAGCCTGCAACTCAAGGACAGAGCAGAAACCAAGAGCTGGTGGAGTCTATCCAGGTCAGTGTGATGGGTGAAGAGAGGAGAGACGTAATTGGAGGAGATTCCAATAGGTAGATACTGGATATCTCAGAGGTATAGGTACAAGATTCAGAGTCATTGACACAGAGAAAATCAGGATAAATCAGAGGCAGGAAAGGAAACCAATGAAAGCAGCTCAGGCAAATGAATTACTATGGTCAGAGGCAAGGCACCTGCAAAATTCACTTTTATAAATCATAAAGTAGGATCTCCTGATAGCCTCCCTATCTGGGAGGGTGCCTTAGTCTTGCATTTGAGCTAGGCTGAGCTAAAAGGTGAAAGTCCATTTCAGTATTTATCATAGGAAAATATTTATACCTTGCACAAGAAGTGTACGCAGCATGTTCATGGTGGCATTGTTTGCAATCAAAGAATTGAAAATAATGTCAATGTCCATCCACAGGGAAATAATTACATGTATCCATACTGAAATAATCCATAGCCATCCAAAAGAATGAGGTAGTTTTCAACGACCGATATAGGAAGATCTCCAATATATAATGTCAAATCAAGCAGAAGGGTTATATTATGAACTATATAAAACAGTTTATATTTTTGAGAAAGAACAACAGGAAGAGAGAAAGAGACCTGCCACATGCAGAAATGTTCTGGAGGAGAGGAACCTGGAAGACCGTTGCACATCATAACATTTTGACATGTTGCATACTGCAAAGATACTAAGTCAGTCATGTGACCTTCAGGAGAGCACAACCAGCTGAGCAGCAGAGGCAGGAAGATGATGGGAGATTGATGGAAGTGGTCTCTATACCTATAACTTGGACTTTAAAGACAGAAGAGGAATATCAAAGCTGGAAAGGCCTAAAAGGTACAACAGACAATTCTTAGACTAAGGGAGGTCTGGGTATATTTGAAGTTGAAAGGAAAAAGGCACTCGAAGTAAGTAATAGATGTTATGGAGAGGGCAGAGATAGAGGACAGCTTGTAGAATGTTAGGATTTGAAAGGAACCTGAGAGCCCACCTTCTCCCCTTATTTTACACTGGAGGAAACTGAGGCCCAGGGAAGTGTTGTGGGTAACATCATGGTTTTGAATCCAGACTCCATCTTTCAGTAGCTTAGAAACTGCTTTGAACCACTATTTCCTCATCTTTGAAATAGGAGTGAAAGCTGACTACTTCACAGAGTTGTTAGGTTTTATTTTATTATTGTCATTGTTAATGAACTCATAAACATCTACCATGCCAATCACTCTTCAAAGTTCTTGACACATATTAACTTAATTCACTTAATTCTCAAAAAC